>JAODAL010062796.1:0-19567 GCA_025379985.1 Phyllomedusa bahiana | reverse complement strand
AAAAGTCGGGACTTTATTCCATTTCCTTTAAGATCTATAACTTGAATATGTTTCATAAACCCAAAATTAAAAAGGGAGCAGATCCAGCCAACAGTTGAGCCCCCTTTTTAATCAGTCCTAAGAAAAAGGGGAGTTGATCCCCAGCGGAGCGGATTTTTCCATTGTGTCAAGACCAAACCCAAAAATGAAGATTACCTGGGGCCGTGTGTGTCGGCCAGAACCCAAAATGAAGAGCGACCCCGCGAATTAACATGTGAGGAGTCAAGAACCCCACATAACCTTTTTAAAAAGGACTTTTGCTATTTGAAAGATTGTAATATCAAAATAATGACTCTTATGGTTCCAGCTCTTTTAGCTGTGAATCACCAAGCGCCCTCTTTTTTGGGGTTTGTATTTCTGTCTTCTAATACCCCAGACAGGAAATTTGCGCCCCCTTTTGGTTTTGCAGTAAGCTCGTTATAATTTCGGTAACGACTTGGATTGATCCGCTGGACCTCCGCACGATGGTAATTAACCACCCGGGGAAGGGTTTTAAGTACCCCCCCTTTTCAAAAACCCCCGAAAAGGGGAACGTGGGCCACCATTCGTTACCCCCACTACTTGTTTGGGTGGCCCGAGGTGCGCGAGGTCAGGCAGCCGGAATGTGTTGTGGGCGGGCAAAGGTCAGGAGGGGCAAGGGTTCGGGGTCGGGCCCGGCGATAATCAGGCACGGCAGAGTTCGGAGTCGAAAAAAAACGTACAATGTCGGTAAAGGGAAAGGCAAAATGACATCAGGAACGTTTTCAAAAAGGGGCACAGGCAACAAAACCCGGGGGGGAAGTGACTGGAACCAAAACTTAAAAGAACGCGCCCGAAATAGCCAATTCCCGGGCGCATTTCCCCTTTAACTACAGAACGAGCGGCGAAAGGGGGGCGCGCATGCGCATTCCGGCCACGGGGGACGCCCCAAAGGGGAGCGCGTCAGGTAGAGAGGGAAAACGGAGCACCCCGGGGCGCAGTGGACCCCGGCGCCCCGCCCCGGGGGGACCTGCCTCGGGGACACGGGTGGAACGGGGCCCCGTACCGGCCCGCGGCGAAACCCTTTCAGACCCCCCCTTAGACCCCCCCCCTTTTTAGGTGCAAAAACCCGGAGGAGGTTCCGATTGGGGATTTTGAAATCTGGCCCCGGGACCCCCCTCCCAATTCCCAACAAGGAAGAACGCTCCCTTGACCGTTTCATCCCAAGATGTCCTTTCCCAAGATTCGCGGACTTGCACTGGGGAAGGGTTACATTCCTAGAGAGAAAGGGTTCAGACCAGCGGTTTAAGGAGGGACATGGAATGTTTTTGGATCCGGAGAGATGGGGGCAGGGAGAGCTTGTACGCCCCCCGGTTAAACTCCGAAGAACCTTAAGGGGCCAAAAAGGAGGGCCCTTTTTGAGACTGGAACCTTTCAGGCCACGTACCTCGAGAAGCCAAACTTTGCCCCCGGGGAGAATTTGGGGCGGTTTTCCCCTATCCCTGAGTCTTCATAGGGAAAGGGGCCCGAAGTAGGGAACGTCGGTCTCCCCAATGGCCTTTGATACCCGAACTTGTCTTGACACGGCACTCCGAATTAGGGGGCAGGGGAAGGGGGGTGGGGATGGGGCCCATAGACTACAAAGAAAAGGGGGAAAAAAACGCCGGCTCCTCCAGACGCGAGGGTTTCAGAATTCGGCCCGGGGAAACACCCGGGCCCAGTTGTCCTGACTCCAATACAAAGTACGCGGGTTTTTCCCCCAAATCTGGTTCACCCGCTCCACCCCCATTGGTTTTGAGGGTGATATGCTGACGAAAAGTCCACTTGACTTCGACGGACATAGTCACCAAAAAAAGGGGAAAAAAATTGGGAACACCGCGGTCGGAGACAAGTGTGGGTAACCCATAGTCGGAAAACATGTGGAAGAAATGATTGGCTAATTGGGAGCAGAGGGGCGGGCCAGGAGAGGTACGAATGGGACATCTTCGAGAACCGTCGTAACCCCCAGATGCCCAAATTTCCCCAAGGGCCGAAGTCAGTGAAAATCCATGGCTATGTGCCCCGGGGATCTCGGCAGGGGCAGGAGCAGAGACCTGCGGGCCTGGGCGTGGACCTTGTTCCGAGCACAGGATACACGAGCGTAAAGTCCTTGACACCCGGGGCCAGGGGTCCCCATAGGCCTGGATCAAAGCGTAGGATTTCCTGCTCCGGAATACCAGCCAAGAGAGAGCTTGGCCCCATTCCAACACCTTCCCTCCTGATCCCCGGGGGCACGAAACCTTGCCATTGGGGACTTCTGGAGATCTGCGGACCCACGTGAACCAACCTTTCGGGAAAATGAGTGTTGTGACAGGGGTTCTTTCACCGGCCACGCCCCCGGGGCACGGGGGGGGGGGCCAGCCTGACGTTTTTCTCAGCGGGTCGAAATGTACGAAATCAAACGGAGAAAAAGAAACCATGGGGTTTGGGCGGGGGTTTCAAGGGGGGGCTGTCTAAAAAAAAATAAATTCTTTATGGCCCTAATATGTCGATGGATGGCGACCCCCTCCAGAGAGTCGCCACCCTCCAGGCTAATTTGATGCCAAGAGTTCCCGTCCCCCAATGGCATTTTTTCCGCCCCCCGGGAAAAAAGGGTCTTAAGAAAACCCACAGTGAGAATCTTGCCCTTGGACCTTTCGGGGGTGGGGACCGCCCCCCCCCCACAAAGAAGCACCACCTCCAAGGGAAAAACGCTTCTCGATCGGGCCCGGGCCCAAAACGGGTTTTGCATGGAAAAGGCTTTTCAGACCAACAAACGCCTTCTCACCTCAGAGCCACACTCGGGTTTGCGTTCTTTCCCTAGGGAGGCCACGATGGAGCCACCAAAGGGGAAAATGGAAATAATTGGCGGTAATAATTCGCGAAGCCCGGGAAGCCTGGATGGCCCGAAGACCGACGGACGGGGGCCATTGCAAACCCAGAGATTTTAGGGGGGCCCATCTTCGGGCCCTTGCTAACGATAACCCAAAAGGGGTAGGCGGGTCTGAGGGAATGAACATTTCCCCATTTGGGCGAACAGTCGTTGCGCGCAGACCGCAGAACCGGGCGCATTTGGGGGTTTGTGCCCCTGAAGATGGGGGAAAAAATTTAGATGTCACCCAAACACTACAACACATGTAAGGAGATCCCGGAAGACATCGTTAACAAATTCTTAAAACACGCGGAGCTTTGCAAGCCCAAGGCATTAAGATACAAATTTCCCCTTTTGGGTATTAAACCCGTCTTCCACTCCCCCCCCCGAATTCTGATGAGGTTTTTAGCACCTCGCAGATCCAACTTGGAAAACACTTTACCCCCTTGAGGGGGTCGAAAATTCGCATCAGCGGGAGAGGGGACGTTTTTTTACGGTATTTTTTGACCCCGAGCTAAACACGGAAGGAGGAAACCCTCCTTCTTCTGACAAGAAAAACCCGGCTCCGGCCGGGGGGAGGACTTACGGGGAAACCCTTTCTGCAAGTTCCCTGTAGTAGGCCCGACATGGCCATCTCCGTTTCGGAAAGCGGGAACCCTTCCCCGGGCGGACTGTTCCTAGAAGAAAGGGCAATGGGGCAGTCGAAGGCCGAGTGGGGGCGCGATCGGCTCCTTCACGGGGAAAAACTCCCCAAAGTCCGGGGACTCAGCCGGGAGGGGCCCGGCAGAACTCGAAGGGGGGGGAGAAAATGGGAGGCCCGGGCTGGTAACCCCAACAAAGGGGTTTGGGGATTTTTGGGCCCCAACGCAGGGCCCACCTGTCTTCCAATCCACGTAGGGGGGTGACGTGCAGCCCGGAAGCCCCAAAGGGCGCGAGGAAGCACGGACAAACGGAACCCGATCTTAAACTTATGTAGAGCCCCCCCCCCGAGACCCCCGGCCCGTTAATACTGGAGGGATCAGTAGGACTCCCCACTAACCGACAAATCACAAAGGGTTTTCCCCGGGGGACTAAGCACGCGTACCCGGGATACCCCAAAAAGGCATGGATAAAGTTCCCCCTACCCCCAGCCAGGAAGGCAAAACTCCGGAACAAGAACCAGCCATCTTCACCTCCACTGGCATCACAAACTGGAGGGAAATGCACCAGAGCCCCCCCCCACGGGGACCTAGGTTTTAAGCATTTCCCGGGCGCTGAGATGAAGCACCTCTCTTTTTTGCGAAGCTCCTCCCGCCTTTCAGTGAACTGATATCGATGCGAGTGGCAAGGAGAATTTAAATTTGTTCAGGAGGACGGGGGGTCCTTGCGCCAAAAACGCCCTTTACCCAGCTGGACAGACCCTTTTTTAAAGGTGGGGAGGGCGGCATCTTTCCCCCGAGCTCCGAAGCAGGTCGGAATTAACCGCATATCACCCACAGAGGGCTCCCCTGCGAAGGCCCCAAGAGGCGGGCTCACAGAGGAAACCCGCCGCTTCCTCAAAACGTGCGGAATTTCCCGGAGGAAGATCTTAGGCCCCGTCCAGGTTTTTCCTGTCCCGAGGGGGTTGCCCAACCCGGGCCTTCCCGAAAGTAGGGTCACCACAAGGCCACCTAGACCTCTCCGGGGGAAAATGTCCCCATCATCCACGTGCAAAGAGCACTGGTAAAGAAACCCCGCAGACTTTGGATCCCCGGAAAGCTGAGGGTAAGGGGGCCAAGCTTGGGTCCCACGTGCCAAAGGGAACGAGATTAGAGGGCCCCCAGCGGCTGCGGGATGCAGACTGAAAAATCATGGGGAGCGGCCCAACTGCGTCCTTGTTGTGCTTTGTTGCTTTTCTGGGGAAAAAACCGTCGTAAATCGTGATCTTGGCAGAGCACCTTTGGGGGATCCATGGCTGGGGTCTTACTTAACACTTTTTATGGTCCGCTGGACACCGCAGGAGGTAAATTAACCCGCCAGGGGAAAGGGAACTAAAGCCCCCGTTTTAACCAGAGCCCCCCCCAAAGCGGGATGGGGGTGCTGCGGCGGGGGGACCAGGTCTTACCCCCGACCGCTTTCGGGGGGCGCCGGGGGCACGGGGTACGAACTAGTCCGGGGAACGTAGCGGGGGCAGGCAAAATCAGGGCAGGGGCAATTTCGGGCTGGACAGCGAAAGGCAGGGGGAGCGGGAAGGTTCGGGGTCGAGAAACTAGCAAGTCGGTACACGGCAAGGCAAATGGGCATCAGAACGCTTTCACAAAGGGACGGCAACAAAATCCACGGGGAAAAACGGGGCCAAAATTAAAAAAGAGACAGCGCCCGGCAATTAGCCAATTACCGGCGCACTTCCCTTAAAAAACATGAACGGCCCCCCCCGCAAGGGGGTGCGCATCGCATTTCCCCCACAGGGGGGGGCGGGCCGAACGGGACCGGTCAGTAGGAGACGGGACATGCAGCCAAAAGGGGGACATGGGACCCGCCGGGGACCCCCCCCGCCGGGGACCCCCGGGGGACCGGGGGGACCCGGGGGCCCGGACCACCGCGGCGCAACCCTTACATTCTGCTTTTGTTTTACTTTTAGAAACTCGACCAACCTTGTATTTTTCCACTTTGCAGGGTTTTCCCGAAAAAAAGAATTTTTTTTTGGTCTGGACAAAAAAATTTTTTTAGAAAACCCTAAGCCTTCTGGGGGGGGCAGACAGGCTTTGGAAAGGAGGGGGTTTTATTGGCACCCAGAGTCTCTTTGAAACCCCTTTAAAAGGCAATTTTTTTAACCACTTTTTGGGCCCCACACCCCCACCTAGGGTAATTTTACCTTTTATTTTGGCACCCTTTTTTTCAAAAAGCCACCTGTACTTTTAAAATTTTTATACAGAAATTTTCTAGTAACGTTGGGATTTATTTGGCAAAAACCATCTTTTCTTACCAAAAACTTTTAAAAAACGTAGCACTTTGGGCGCCCCCGTTTTTGTTCAAAAAACCCCCTGTACTTTAAATTTTTTTGGGTACAGAAATTTTCTATAACTGTTTTGGGTACTTCTAGGTGCAAAAAACCCCCTTTTCTTTCCGTATAACTTTTTTAAAAAACTGTATTGCACGGTGCGGCCCATTTTTTCAAAAAGCCACGCGTAACAATTTGATAGACAAATTTCTATAACTGTTCTGTTTGTCATTGCTGCAAAAAACGCAATTTCCACCTCAACTTTTTAATAGTTTTAAATTGCGCCGGGGGAATCCATTTGGGGCCCGATAGCCACTTTTATATATTTTTGAAAACATCAATTCCTAGTCCACGGGCAGTTTTAAAACCCGGGACGAAGGAAAACACGTTGATTTTGTCTTTCGTTTTTCCCCCATACCCATTTCACAGGATCCAGAAACAAATTTTGTTTTTAACCTTTTGGGGTTGAAAAGAGGGATTTAAAAACTGATTTTCCGTCTTTCAAAAAAACGTCAAAACCTTTCCATACCCCTTAAATTTATATCTTTCTGACCATGGAGCGAAATGCCCGGTGAACGAGCAAAAGGGTGAGGACATGGAGGTAAGGTACAGAGAGGGGCTCCTTCCCGTGCGGCGACAACACCAAGCCAGCATGCGGTTCGGGCCCCCAGGCCCGTCACGCGTCTGGCCCGTAATCTCATAAACGAAAACGTCGCCAACTGTTCTTCAGTGTTAAGCAAACCCGCATCCACAGCTTACCTCCCTCCTCCCCCTCACGCCCCAAATGTCGTCATCACACTCATCACCTCCATTTAAGGGGCATGCGCGGTTTAGGGCAGTATAGTCAAGTCCAGTTCAACTAAAATGGTGGTTGAAAGACTCCTTTTTCCGGCACTTTTTAATCTGGGGTCAGACAGGTTTAAGGGTCATGCTGCGTTCCAGGACAGGCATAGTCAATGTCCAGTTAACTAAAATGGTGTTGAAAGACTCCTTTTTTCCGGCACTTTTAATCTGTGGTCAAACAGGTTTAGGGCATGCTGTGTTCCAGGACAGGATAGTCAAGGTCCAGTTCAAGTAAAATGCTGGTTCACATAATACTGCCTTCTGGCACTTTTTAATTTGTGGGTGATGCAGGTTTAAGGGTCATGCTGTGGTTCAAGACAGGGATAGTGAATGGTCTGTGAGTTTTATTCTGTGACTCTTGTTGCCTAATTGTGTTGCCTAAGATGTAGCACGTATCCATTTGACTGTTGTGGATGTTAATTCCAGCTTCTCCAGCCTTGTTTGGGTGTAAGAATGAAGTGTTGTTCCCTCCCATAGACTTTAATGGTCATCGGCGATAATCTATTATCGACTATCGGAAATCGTCTTGATAATTGCCGATATCGACTATCGACCCGATGACGATAGTCAACGTAATCGCTCATCACTAATCATGAGTCTTTACAATCGATCACATAATTTGTTCAGTCATGAGGTAGTCCACAGCGCCATCTATTGGTTTTATGTTTTCTGCTTCCCTGGATATTCACTCTCGTTATGTGAATTGCGCCCCCTATTGGATTTACAATAAGCTCTGTAATAACTTCTGTTATAATCATTCGCTACTAATATCCAAACACTGAAATAAGAAAGTGCTGGAATAGAAAAACTCGAGACTCTCCTGTGTGTCGGGACCAGAAACCAGAAGTAGTGAAGGGGAGCGGTTCTCATGAGCTCGAGTCTCTCATGTGTCTGAACCAGAATCCAGAAAAGAAGAGAAGTGGATCCTGGGCAACGGATCGTAAGCCTCTGCTGTTTGTCAGAACCAGAACCCACAGGTAAAGAAGAGCGGATCCAGGGGAACGGAGTACAAGCCTCTCCTGTGTGTCGGGACCAGAAACCAGAAAAGAACAGCAAAGGATCCTGCGCAACAGAGGGGAAGCATCTGCCGTGTGTCAGAAACAGAACCCACAGGTAAAGAAGAGCAGATCCAGGGGAAAGGAGCACAAGCCTTTCCTGCGTGTTTTTGGTCAAAATGTGCACTAAGAACCTCAAATTTTCATGTATCCAAAAATGAGCAGAAATGCATTTTATAAACGTTCTTATATCACTTTGTCTATTAGTGCTTGTACAGAGCTGCTGATATGTTGTTATGTTTGCATTGTTTGTTTCCACAACAGTTTACACCTACAGAATTTTCTTCAATATTATTTTGGATGTGCTGATCATTTTTATTTTAGGATTCACCTTTGTGTTGGGACCAGAATCCAGAAGTGAAAAGGAGCAGATCCTGGAGAGCGGAGCACCAGCCTCTGCTGTGGTCGGGACAAGAATCCAGGAGTAAAGAGGAGCAGATCCCGGGGAACAGAGAGCGAGCCTCTGCTGTGTGTCGGGACCAGAACCCAGAAGTGAAGAAGAGCGGATCCCGGGGAGCGAAGCGTGAGCCTCTCCTGTGTTTCGGGTCCAGAAGAGAAGAGGGACAGATCTTGAAGAGCGGAGTGCGAGCTTCTCCTGAGTTCCACAACCAGAACCAAGAAGTGAAGAGGAGCAAGAAGAGAAGTGCGAGGTTCTGCTATGTGTATCAGGACCAGAACCCAGAAGTGAAGAAGAGTAGAACCTGAGGGGCCGAGCTTGAGCCTCTCCTGTGTGTCGGGACCAGAACCCGGAAGTGAAGAAGAGCAGAACCTGGGGAGTGCAGTGCGAATCTCTGCTGTGTGTCGGGACCAGAACCCAGAAGTGAAGAGGAGTGAATCATGTGAGGGATCAGACCCCACCAATCTGTTTGTAAAGTTTGTAAAGCTTAATAATCTCTTTAAAATTGACTTTTCCATTTAAAGGTATCGCAGACACTGAAATAATGAGTCCTTACAATTCCATCATCTGTTCAGCCATGAGATAGTCCCCAGCGCCATCTATCGGTTTTGTGTTTTCTGTCTCTCTTGTATTTTGCGCCCTCTATTGGATTTGCAGCAAGCTCTGTTATACTTTCTGTCTTTTTTGTAACATTTCAGAAACTTGACCCTAACCCTTGTTTTTCTTTCTACTTTGCAGGTTTTCTAGACTGAACTATAGGATTTTTTGTGGTTTGGACAATAAACACTGTTTCAGAAACCAGTAAAATATAATCTATTCACTACTGATTTCTTAACACTGAAATAAGAATGTGCTGGAATATAAATACGTGAGCCTCTCCTGTGTGTTGGGACCAGAACCTAGAAGTGAAAAGGAGCAGATCCTAAGAAACAGTGTGAGAGCCTCTCCTGTGTTTTGGGCCCTGAAGAGAAGAGGAACAGATTTTGAAGCGCGGAGTGCAAGCCTCTCCTGAGTGCCAAAAACAGAACCGAGAAGTGAAGAGCAGATGCCAGGGAACAGAGCACGAGCCTCTCCTATGTATCGGGCCCTGAAGAGAAAGGGAAAGGATCCCAGGGAGTGGAGCACGAGCCTCTCCTATGTATCGGGCCCTGAAGAGAAAGGGAAAGGATCCCAGCGAGTGGAGCACGAGCCTCTCCTATGTATCGGGCCCTGAACAGAAAGGGAAAGGATCCCAGGGCTTCGAGCGCGAGCCTCTCCTATGTATCGGGCCCAGAAGAGAAAAGGAAAGGATCCCAGGGAGTGGAGCACGAGCCTCTGCTATGTATCGGGCCCTGAAGAGAAAGGGACAGGATCCCCGGGAGTGGAGCACGAGCCTCTCCTATGTATCGGGCCCTAGAAAAAAAGGGAAAGGATCCCAGGGAGTGGAGCACGAGCCTCTCCTATGTATCGGGCCCTGAATAGAAAGGGAAAGGATCCCAGGGAGTGGAGAAACAGCCTCTCCTATGTATCGGGCCCTGAAGAGAAAGGGATAGGACCCAGGGAGTGGAGCACGAGCCTCTCCTATGTATCGGGCCCTGAAGAGAAAGGGAAAGGATCCCAGGGAGTGGAGCACGAGCCTCTCCTATGTATCGGGCCCTGAAGAGTAAGGGAAAGGATCCCGGGGGGATGGAGCACGAGCCTATCCTATGTTCCGTGCCCTGAAGAGAATGGGAATGGTTCCCAGGTTGTGGAGCCCGATCCTCTCCTATGTATCGGGCCCAGAAGAGAAAGGGAAAGGATCGCAGGGAGTGGAGCACGAGCCTCGCCTATGTATCGGGCCCTGAAGAGAAAGGGAAAGGATCCCAGGGAGTGGAGCACGAGCCTCTCCTATGTATCGGGCCCTGAAGAGTAAGGGAAAGGATCCCAGGGAGTGGATCACGAGCCTCTCCTATGTATCGGGCCCTGAAGAGAAAGGGAAAGGATCCCAGGGAGGGGAGCACGAGCCTCTCCTATGTATCGGGCCCTGAAGAGAAAGGGAAAGGATCCCGGGTAGCAGAGCGCGAGCCTTTCGTGTGTGTCAGGACCAGATCTCAGAAATGAAAAGAAGAAGATCCCAGGAAGCGGAGCATGTCAGGCGTCAGACCCCATCTAATCTCATTTCTATGGCCTATCCGGAGGTCATCACTTTTGTAACGCTTAATAACCTCTTTGTTTTGGACTTTTTCATTTGAAGATATTGCAGACACTAAACTTATGAGCCTTAACAATCGATCACATAATTTGTTCAGTCATGAGATAGTCCACAGCGCCCTCTATTGGTTTTATGTTTTCTGCTTCCCTGGATATTCACTCACGTTACGTGAATTTCTGCACTTTAATAATTGAATATATATGGTTATGACATTACCTTTATTTGCACTGATGTTGCTTGCATTTTGCATTTACATTGAAAAGTTTGTAATTTTGATTATATGTAAATAAAATTTATTTTTACAAAAAAAAAAAAAAGTTAGGTGAATTGCGCCCCCTATTGGATTTACAATAAGCTCTGTAATAACTTCTGTTATAATCATTCGCTACTAATATCCAAACACTGAAATAAGGAAGTGCTGGAATAGAAAAACCCGAGACTCTCCTGTGTGTCGGGACCAGAAACCAGAAGTAGTGAAGAGGAGCGGTTCAAATGAGCTCGAGTCTCTCATGTGTCTGAACCAGAATCAAGAAAAGAAGAGAAGTGGATCCTGGGTAACGGATCGTAAGCCTCTGCTGTTTGTCAGAACCAGAACCCACAGGTAAAGAAGAGCGGATCCAGCGGGAAAGGAGTACAAGCCTCTCCTTGTGTGTTGGGACCAAAAACCCAAAAAGAGAGGAATGGATCCTGGGCAACAGAGGGGAAGCCTCTGCCGTGTGTCAGAACCAGAACCCACAGGTAAAGAAGAGCGGATCCAGGGGAAAGGAGCACAATCCTTTCTTGCGTGTTTTTGGTCAAAATGTGCACTAAGAACCTCAAATTTTCATGTATCCAAAAATGAGCATTTTTATTTTAGGATTCACCTCTGTGTTGGGACCAGAATCCATAAGCGAAGAGGAGCAGAACAGGGGGAACGGAGAGTGAGCCTCTCTTGTGTGTTAAAACCAGAATCCAGTAGTGAAGAGTAGCATCAAAAATGGCTTAAAGGGAAACGGAGCACAAAGCCTCTCCTGTGTGTTTTTGATCAAAATGTGCGCTAAAAACCTTAAATTTTCATGTATCCAAAAATGAAAAGAAATGCATTTTATAAAAATTCTTATATTAGTGTTTAGTGTACAGAGCTGCTGATATGTTGTTATGTTTGCATTGTTTGTTTCCACAACAGTTTACACCTACAGAATTTTCTTTCAATATTATTTTGGATGTGCTGATCATTTTTATTTTAGGATTCACCTTTGTGTTGGGACCAGAATCCAGAAGTGACAAGGAGTAGATCCTGGGGAGCGGATCACCAGCCTCTGCTGTGGTCGGGACAAGAATCCAGGCGTAAAGAGGAGCAGATCCCGGGGAACAGAGAGCAAGACCCTGCTGTGTGTCGGGACCAGAACCCATTAGTGAAGAAGAGCGGATCCCGGGGAGCGAAGCGAGAGCCTCTCCTGTGTTTCGGGGCCAGAAGAGAAGAGGGACATCTTAAAGAGCGGAGTGCGAGCTTTTCCTGAGTCCCACAACCAGGAAAAACCCAAAAAAGTGAAGAGGAGCAAGAAGAGAAGTGCGAGGTTCTGCTATGTGTGTCAGGACCAGAACCCAGAAGTGAAGAAGAGTAGAACCTGAGGGGCCGAGCGTGAGCCTCTCCTGTGTGTCGGGACCAGAACCCGGAAGTGAAGAGGAGTGAATCTAGGGGAACAGAGCGAGCCTCTGCTGTTTGTCAAAACTAGAATTCAGAAGTGAAGAAGAGCGGATCCCGGGGAGTGAAGCACGAGTCTCTGCTGTAGGTCAGGGCTAGAGCCCAGAAGGAAGAGGAGCGGAACATGAGAGGGATCAGACCCCATCTAATCTCATTTCAGTGTCCTATCCTGAGGTCATCACTTTTGTAAAGCTTAATAATCTCTTTAAAATTGACTTTTTCATTTGAAGGTATTGCAGACGCTGAAATAATGATTCCATCATCTGTTCAGCCATGAGATAGTCCCCAGCGCCATCTATCGGTTCTCTTGTATTTTGCGCCCTCTGTTGGATTTGCAGCAAGCTCTGTTATACTTTCTGTCTTTTTTGTTACATTTCAGAAACTTGACCCTAAGGACTTGTTCACACGGTGTTTTTGTGATCCGTTTTACGGATCCGTTTTACGGATCCGCAAAACGGATCTAACAATTGTCAGTGTGATTAACATTGAGTTCAATGGTAATAGCGCATCGCTGTTCCCACGGGAGATCGGCGATGCGCTTTTGAAGGCTCTCCTGCACTGCGCTTTTCGCATCCGCTTTAAGAATTGACATGTCAATTCTTATTGCGTTTTACGCAAGTGAAAGCCCATAGGAGATAATGGAGTCCGCTTTTGGCACCTGTCCAAAAGCGCTCCACACTCCGGGTATGTATCAGCTGCGCTTTGCATCCTGAAAGCGGATGCGAAAAGCGCAGTGGGAGGCTGGACGGGGAGCGCAGGTGGAGCGGTGGCAGCGGGAGCGCAGGTGGAGCGGTGGCAGCGGGAGCGCAGGTGGATCGGAGATGAGCGGCGGCAGCGGGAGCGCAGGTGGAGCGGCGGCAGTGGGAGCGCAGGGGCATTGGAGTGTGAGCGGCGACAGTGGAGGTGCCGGGAGATTTGAATTGCGGAGAGGTGCCGGGAGATATGAATTGCGGAGAGGGTGCCGGGAGATATGAATTGCGGAGGAGAGGTGCCGGGAGATATGAATTGCGGAGAGGTGTCGGGGGGAGATATGAATTGCGGAGAAGGTGCCGGGAGATATATAATTGCGGAGAGGTGCCGGGAGATATGAATTGCGGAGAGGTGCCGGGAGATATGAATTGCGGGAGAGTGTCGGGAGATATGAATTGCGGGGGAGGTGCCGGGGAGATATGAATTGCGGAGAGGTGCCGGGAGATATGAATTGTGGAGAGGTGCCGGGGAGATATGAATTGTGGAGTGGTGCCCGGGAGATATGAATTGCGGAGAGGTGCCGGGAGATATGAATTGCGGAAAGGTGCCGGGAGATATGAATTGCGGAGAGGTGCCGGGAGATATGAATTGCGGAGAGGTGCCGGGAGATATGAATTGCGGAAAGGTGCCGGGAGATATGAATTGTGGAAAGGTGCCGGGAGATATGAATTGCGGAGTGGTGTCGGGAGATATGAATTGCGGAGAGGTGCCGGGAGATATGAATTGCGGAGAGGTGCCGGGAGATATGAATTGCGGAGAGGTGCCGGGAGATATGAATTGTGGAGAGGTGCCGGGAAATATGAATTGAGGAGAGGTGCCGGGAGATATGAAGTGTTCAGAGGTGCCGGGAGATATGAATTGCGGAGAGGTGCCGGGAGATATGAATTGTGGAGTGGTGCCGGGAGATGAGAGAGAGAGAGATCTGAAAACGTATCCGGAAAGCGGATGCGTAAAACGCAAGTGAAAAAGCATTCAAAACGGATCCAAATAAAAGTAACAACTGCTGCGTTTTGCGGATCCGCTTTCCGGATGCGCTTTTCAACTGTCAAAAACGGATCCGTAAAAAGGATCCAAAACGCCGTGTGAACAAGCCCTAACCCTTGTTTTTCTTTCTATTTTGCAGGTTTTCTAGACTGAAGTATAAGATTTTTTGTGGTTTGGACAAACAGTTTCAGAAACAAGTGAAATATAATCATTCACTACTGATTTCTTAACACTGAAATAAGAATGTGCTGGAATATAAATACGTGAGCTTCATAACCTCTTTGATATGGACTTTTTCATTTGAAGGTATTGCAGACACTGAAATAACAAGCCCTTACAAGAATTCCATCATCTGTTCAGCCATGAGATTCTCTACGCCATCTATCGGTTTTGTTTTCTGTCTTTTGTATTCAGTAACGTTATGAGATTTGCGCCCCCTATTGGATTTACATTGAGCTTTGTAATAACTTCTGTGTTTTGTTCTACATTTCAGAAACTCGACCCTAGCCCTCGTTTTCCTTTCGACCTTTTAGGTTTTCTAGACTGAGCCATAAGATAGTCCCCAGCGCCATCTATCGGTTTCGTGTTTTCTGTCTCTCTTGTATTTTGCGCCCCCTATTGGATTTGCAGTAAGCTCTGTTATAACTTCTGTCTTTTTTGTTACATTTCAGAAACTCGACCCTAACCCTCGTTTTCCTTTCAACCTTTGAGGTTTTCTAGACTGAGCCATAAGACTTTTTTGATTTGGACAAGAAAAAAAAAAAAAAAAGGTTTCTGAAACCAGTAAATTATAACCATTCACTACTGCTATCCAAACACTGAAATAAGAATGTGCTGTAATGTAAATACGTGATCCTCTCCTGTGTGTTGGGACTGGATCCTAGAAGTGAGGAGAAGCAGATCGCCGAAAGCGGAGTGCGAGCCTCTTCTGTGTGTTGGGACCAAAATCTAGAAGTGAAAAGGAAAAGATCTCCAGAAACGGAGTGAGAGCCTCTCCTGTGTATCGGGTCGCGAAGAGAAGAGAAACAGCTCATGAAGAGCGGAGTGCGAGCCTCTCCTGTGTATCGGGTCGCGAAGAGACGAGAAACAGCTCATGAAGAGCGAGAGTGCGAGCCTCTCCTGTGTATCAGGGTCGCGAAGAGAAGAGAAAACAGCTCATGAAGAGCGGAGTGCGAGCCTCTCCTGTGTATCGGGTCGCGAAGAGAAGAGGAACAGCTCGTGAAGAGCGGAGTGCGAGCCTCTCCTGTGTATCAGGTCGCGAAGAGAAGAGGAACAGCTCGTGAAGAGCGGAGTGCGAGCCTCTCCTGTGTATCAGGTCGCGAAGAGAAGAGAAACAGCTCATGAAGAGCGGAGTGCGAGCCTCTCCTGTGTATCAGGTCGCGAAGAGAAGAGGAACAGCTCGTGAAGAGCGGAGTGCGAGCCTCTCCTGTGTATCAGGAAGCGAAGAGAAGAGGAACAGCTCGTGAAGAGCGGAGTGCGAACCTTCCCTGTGTATCAGGTCGCGAAGAGAAGAGGAACAGCTCGTGAAGAGCGGAGTGCGAGCCTCTCCTGTGTATCAGGTCACGAAGAGAAGAGGAACAGCTCGTGAAGAGCGGAGTGCGAACCTTCCCTGTGTATCAGGTCGCGAAGAGAAGAGGAACAGCTCATGAAGAGCGGAGTGCGAGCCTCTCCTGTCTATCAGGTCGCAAAGAGAAGAGGAACAGCTCGTGAAGAGCGGAGTGCGAACCTGCCCTGTCTATCAGGTCGCGAAGAGAAGAGGAACAGCTCGTGAAGAGCGTGAGTGGGAGCCTCTCCTGTGTTATCGCCTCGCGAAGAGAAGAGGAACAGCTCGTGAAGTGCGGAGTGCGAGCCTCTCCTGTCTATCAGGTCGCAAAGAGAAGGGGAACAGCTCGTGAAGAGCGGAGTGCGAGCCTCTCCTGTGTATCAGGTCGCGAAGAGAAGAGGAAACAGCTCGTGAAGAGCGGAGTGCAAGCCTCTCCTGTGTATCAGGTCACGAAGAGAAGAGGAAACAGCATCGTGAAGAGCGGAGTGCGAGCCTCTCCTGTGTATCAGGTCGCGAAGAGAAGAGGAACAGCTCGTGAAGAGCGGAGTGCGAACCTCTCCTGTGTATCGGGTCACGAAGAGAAGGGGAACAGCTCGTGAAGAGCGGAGTGCGAGCCTCTCCTGTCTATCAGGTCGCGAAGAGAAGAGGAACAGCTCGTGAAGAGCGGAGTGCGAACCTTCCCTGTGTATCAGGTCACGAAGAGAAGAGGAACAGCTCGTGAAGAGCGGAGTGCGAGCCTCTCCTGTGTATCAGGTCGCGAAGAGAAGAGGAACAGCTCATGAAGAGCGGAGTGCGAGCCTCTCCTGTGTATCGAGTACCGAAGAAAAGTGGAAAGGATCCTGGGGAGCGGAGCACGTGTCTCTCCTGAGTTCCGCGACCAGAACCAAAAAGGTGAAGAGGAGCGGATTAGAGATGAGCGAACAGTAAAAAGTTCTACTTCGATTAGAACCTCAAACTTTTGTGAGTTCGGTTCGAGGTTCTATTCGAACTAGAACCTCGTTAAAGTCAATGGGAGAAGATGTTCTGGTTAATGTTTATACCTATACAGGTGAGGAGAAGCTGGAATTACCATCTATAACAGTAAACTTGATATGTGGAACAACTTAGTGAAGAAAATTTGGCTCTAAGAGTGACAAAAAATGGCTAACTGAAGAGATGAGGACAGCTTGCAAGCAGGGACATAGCTATAGGAAGTGCAGCGGTAGCAGCTGCTACGGGGCCCTGGATCCTAAGAGGGCCCAAAAGCCCTTTTGACGCATAGGAGATTTGGAGACGGTGTGTTATACAATTACTGCGTGGAAATCCCTAAAGAAGCATTTATGCTATCTATCATACATGAAAAAACTTTGAGACTATCGGTTCACATATTTTGATCAAAAGGACTGCCCGATTTTGAGATCACGTTGAAAGTCGTGGGCAGCTTAAACATCTTTTGATCAAAATATGTGAACCGAGAGTCTCAACGTTTTTTCATGTATGATAGATAGCATAAATGCTTCTTTAGGGATTTCCACGTAGTGTATTTCCCTTTTTGCAGTAGTGTGCCGCTGGCGGCGGTCTGTGTGTGTACATGTATAATTACATGTGTGCCGCAGCCCTGCCAGTGGCACCCAGGTTTGCATACGTTTTTTCAGAAATGTTTTTGTGTGCAGAAACATACGTTATACTTGGTATACATTGATTTTAACCTATATGGGAAGGAAGGGGTGCTTCCATTTTGGGTTTCTGTCCCCGCCCACTCTCACAGGCTGTCATCAGAATGGCAGCTTTGCAGGTTGGGTTTTTTTTATTTTTTCTCTCTGAATAATGGAGGTCGGTTGACCCAGCGGGAGGCCTGATTGGCTCGATTGAGAGGTAAAGATTGGATAGGACTGCCCGATTTTTGAGATCACGTTGAAAGTCGTGGGAGCTTAAACACTTTTGATCAAAATATGTGAACCGAGAGTCTCAAAAATTTTTATTTTTTTTTCTTATACAATTACTGAACCCCAAAACTGCAAAAACTGAACTTTTGGGCACTGAGTATGATTTAGCAAATCCAAGCACTCTGTATAATCTATATCCGTGTATATGAGAGTTATGCATTATGTGAGCCTGAAAATGTCGCCAAGTAACAGCTTCTGGGTGTGGGAAAGATGCAGCCAGCAATACCAAACTCCCTAACTATTGATATCCATGGAGAGGAAAATGCTATCTAACTAAGAGCAGTCTGTACAGTACAGAGAATGAGGTGAGCTGAAAATGGCGTTCACAAGGCAATACAATGATATATATATATATATATATATATATATATATTATATATATAATATAAACATGGTTATGTGATTTTAGCAGCCAATGAGAGCTCTACACCTCAGCGATTACATTTCTGACACTTCTCTGTGCTCTGCACTGATTGGATGGCCGCCTAAAGTGCAGAAAGGTGATTGGATGGCCTCCAAAAGTGCAGAAGGGTGATCGGATGGGTCGCCAAAAGTGCAGAAAGCTGCTGAAAACTAAACTGAAAATGGCGTGTTGAACTAGAACTTTTCTAGTTCTAAAAATTCCAGAAGTTCTAATAGAACTTAACTTTTCTAGAACGGTTCCTTCAACAGTAGTGCGGATCCCAGGAAGTGAAGTGCGAGCCTCTGCTATGTGTGTGGAGGTCAGAGCCCAGAAACGAAGAGGAGCGGATCCCGGGTAGCAGAGTGCGAGCCTCTCCTGTGTGTCAGGACCAAAACACAGAAGTTCTAATAGAAGATCCCAGGGAGTGGAGGATGTCAGGAGTCAGACCCCACCAATCTGATTTCAGTGGCCTATCCCGGGGAGTGAAGCGTGAGCCTCTCCTGTGTGTCGGGACCAGAACCCACAGACTAATAGGAGTGGAGCATGTCAGGAGTCAGACCCCTCCAATCTAATTTCGGTGGCCTATCCTGGGGTCATCACTTTTGTAAAGCTTAATAACCTCTTTCATATGGACTTTTTCATTTGAAGGTATTGCTGACACTTCCAGCATCTGTTCAGCCATGAGACAGTCCCCAGCGCCCTCTATCGGTTTTTGTATTTTCTGTCTCCCTGTATACTCAGTCTCGTTATGTGATTTGCGCCCCCTGTTGGATTTACAGGAAGCTTTGTTAGAATGTTCATGTTTTGTGCTACATTGCAGAAACTCGACCTTACCATTATTTTTCTTTCGACCCTTTCGTTTTTTTAGACTGAACTATAAGATTTTATTGTGGTTTGGACAAAAAAAAAAAGTTTCAGAAACCATTAAAATCTAATCATTCGCTACAGATATCCAAACACTGATAAGAATGTGCTGGAATGTAAAAAGTGATCTTATCCTGTGTGTAGGGACCAGAACATAGAAGTGAGGAGGAACAGATCCCAGAGAGCGGAGTGCGAGCCTCTCCTGTGTGTCGGGTCCTGAAGAGAAGAGGAATGGATCCTGAGGACTGGCTCGTACTCTCCTGTGTGTCAGGGCCCGGAACCCAGAAGTGAAAAAAGGGGCAGATCCCAGAGAGCAGAGTGCGAGGGCCCCTCCTGTGTGTCAGAACCAGAATCCAGAAAAGAAGAGGTGGATCCTGGAGAACAGAGGGGAAGCCTCTGACCTGTGCCAGAACCAGAACCCACAGGTAAAGAAGAGCTGATCACGGGGAAAGGAGCACAAGCCTTTCCTGTGTGTTTTTGATCAAAATGTGCGCTAAGAACCTCAAATTTTCATGTATCCAAAAATGAGCAGAAATGCATTTTATAAAAGTTCTTATATCACTTTGTCTCTTAGTTTTTTTCATTTTTATTTTAGGATTCACCTCTGTGTTGGGACCAGAATCCAGAAGTGAAGAGGAGCAGAACCCGGGGAACAGAGCACGAGCCTCTCCTGTGTTTTAGAACCAGAATCCAAAAGTGAAGAGGAGCAGTTCTAGGTAGCTTTCCTGTGTGTTGGGACCAGAATCCAGAAGTGAAGCGGAGCAGATCCCAGGGAGCGGAGCACCAGCCTCTGCTGTTTGTCAGAACTGAAATTCAGAAGTGAAGAAGAGCAGATCCCGGGGAGTGAAGCACGAGCCTCTCCTATGTGTCGGGACCAGAACCCAGAAGTGAAGAGGAGCTAACCCCGGGGAACCTCTCTTGTACGTCAGGCCCAGAACCAAGAAATGAATAGGAGCGGGAGCAGGCAGGGTTAGACCCCAAAAATTCCCTTTTTAGTGTCCCTTTCCGAGGGTCATCCCCTTTAGTAAAGCGTAATAATCTCTTTGATAGGGTTTTTCTTTTTAAAGTTTTGCGACGCTGAAAAAACGATTCCCATCTTTTTG
>JAODAL010062795.1:0-19568 GCA_025379985.1 Phyllomedusa bahiana | reverse complement strand
TTTCCCGTTTTTCCCCCAAGGGGGGAAACCCTAGGATTGTCTTTTATTGACAAAAAACTGAGGAAGTCTCCTCACATACTTAAACCAGTGAACTACTGGAAATGTTAATTAGCTGAATTGAATAGACAAAATGTTACTGGCCAATCAGACTCATATTCAACAAAATTTACTTAATTGGTAAATTAATATTTTATATCAACTGTATCACAGCATCCTATTTAGAAGCTTCTCTTAAAAAAAATTAACTTGCCTATTTATTTGCTAGCATTTTAAGCAACATTAAATCACAGACTTTAAAGGGGTTGTCTCACTACATTGATTCATCTCACCTCAGTCCTGTTTTATCAGTTTCATTTTTGAATTCAGGGACATGTTTACTGGCTGCTACTAGGCTGCAGTGAAGGGCTGCTGAGGACACCAGGCCGGTAGCTATGGCGATCAGTGCTGGCAGCCTATCAGGGGAGATCGAACAGGTCTGTAGCTATAGCAACCTGAGGAGCTGATGCAGCCCATATAAGAGGGGATGTTTAGGAATAGATAGGACACTGTTAATGGACATATATTGCGGAGTGACTTCTTTTTGCAAGTTTTTTAACATAAAAGCAACAATCCTTGTAGTGAGGCAACCCCTTTAACTTGTCAGACATCTAAGAAAACTTTATATAACTAAATCTAGACAGTCTAAAAATTAATTATTTTATCCTTCAAAAGTATTGTCTCTTTATATCAAAGAATCAAAAGACTGTGCAGCAATTACAAGAAAATCAGATGAATGTTAATGTAAGCAAAATGTATTCTCAGTTTAGGCGCACCATTTATTCCACCCTGGGAGGCATTGGGAGCAGTATGTGGGGCAAATTTTCCTCTGGTTGATACATGCATTCAAAACATAACATTGACTTCTTTATTAATAATTACCCTGATCAAACTGATTCATTAATCATAAAGGGATCAGACTTGGTTACAGACTTTGATATTGATTGAATTACAGAGTCCAGCATGGATCCCTATGTTATATAGAAGCATTTCATTGTTGGCAGAGAAAACAACCCGTGTCTATAATTCTCTTAATAACTCTAGCTCCTGAGATGATCATGTAAAGCCTTCTTAATATCTTGGTTCTTTAGACTGTATATAATGGGGTTGATGAGAGGGGTAAATACAGTGTACAGCAGAGACAGGATCTTACTGAGGGTCAATGATCGTCCTCTGGTTGGAAAAATATAAACACCAAAGAGTGTCCAGAAAAATAAGGAGACCACAATGAGGTGGGAGCTACAGGTGGAGAAGGCTTTCTGTCTACCAGTGCTGGATGGGATCCTTAAGACAGTGACAATGATTTTGGCATATGAGAATATAATTATTATTATGGGGAGAAAAATAATTGGCATGCTCAATAAAGAGGTTCCCAGCTGAACATTGTAGGTATCAGAACAGGAAAGTCCTAGTATAGGAACAGTATCACAGAAGAAATGATCAATAATATTTGAATCACAGAAGTTTAGCATTAATATTGGTAAAATGATGCACAACATAATAAAAACAGCCCCCGACCACGCGGAGACGGCCAATATCACACAATATGTACTTGTCATTATAGAGGAGTAACGGAGGGGATTACAGATGGCCACATATCTGTCATAGGACATCACTGTGAGGAGAAGACATTCTGATGACTCTAAAGCACCGAAGAAATAGAATTGAGTCATACAACCAATAAATGTAATGGATCCTCTATGATGTAGCAGTATATAAAGCAGGTTGGGAACAATATCTGAGGTCAGCATGATGTCAATGGTAGAAAGTTGTGTGAGGAAGAAGTACATTGGGGTGTGGAGGTTGTTGCTGGTGGACACCAGGATGGTGATCATAAGATTCATAAAAACTGTAAACCAGTAAACCACAAGGAGCAGAAAGAAGAAGAGAATTCTTATATTCTGACTGACCTGAAATCCTAAGAGGATGAACTCTGTGACAGCCGTCAGGTTGTTCCAGTTTTCTGTCATTACCTGGTGGGGTCTTATTCTACTATGACTTCTAATTTTGCCGCTGCAGAAGATGAACTTAACATAAATAATAAGAAAAAAAACAAAACTATCATACAAGACTGAAATAAATTTGTATGATAACTACAAAGGTATACATACAGGAGTGCTTGCTAATTTCAGGCCACGTATGGTTCTTAGTCATAGTTAACTCATGGACTAAGGGCCATGTTTAGCCTGAAACTCCTAAGCATTGCTGTATTTAACATTTGGCATTTTTATACCTGTTACTAATAAAGCTGAAGATTTAATTTTATTTGGAGGCTGGACATAGTTTTCTTTGCCACTTGTCTGGAATTGTGTCCAGAAAGCATGTGAGCTGGCTTTTCTATCCACTTAGGACAAATAATTGCTACAGGTATAATAATAATTGGTAGTACCTCATTCTAAATAAATAAGAATCAAAATGAACATCTATATACAGTATCTTTGAGATAAGACAAAAAAGAGACAGCACTCCTTAGCATAGTATTGTGAATTTTGGGTAAAACTAGCTAGTACCAGTTATTTGTACTAACCTTGTAGTGTTGTGCGTGGAAAGGCACATATAGGCATATACAAGGTTTTACCTTGTATATTTGATGCACGAGGTCAAGGTGATAGCAATTCAGAATGTGTGAAGATTTTCTCCATCTTGCCCAGAAAAAAAAAACTTTTAAATTGACTGTAATGACCGTGCTGGATGCCTTTAGAGGTGAAGGTTTATTATAAGTTGCAATAGAATTCAATAGTAATTGTCATTCAAAATAAGGAACAACATTTTTAGAAAACAATTCCCTCTGTGTGGAAGTCAGAGACTGATCTATAATAAGATATTTCTTCACGCATGTCAGCTCTAGGTTATACTCAATATTTGAATATAGGGCTGTGACATCCATGGTGATCAAAGGAAATTCTGGGTTGAAGGCTGTGGACATGAGGTTTTCGATGAGAATATCTGAATGTCTCAAAAAACTTTGAAGTTCCTTTACGTGTGCCTCTAGGTAAATGTCCAGGTATTGGGATAATCTACTAGTCGAGCTATTAATCCCAGAGATAATTGGACAGCCTTTTTTTTCTCTGAAAGGGTAACTCTTTATTTTTAATAACAATTACTTTATCTACAATACTCATACCTACAGCCAAATTAAGGGGTCAGCAATGGGGACAAAAATGGCTCCATCATTCGCTAAATTGTTCATGAGGGATATTATGGATACACATATCTATTCAAGCATGTTATTAGAAAACGTTGTCATCCATAAGAGATATATCAATTATCTCTTCATTATGTGTAGAGGAACAGAGAACAATAGTTTATTGACAAGATCAAACAAAACTCATATTGAATCTCCCTCACCATTAAAAATATTATAAATGAAATCGACTTTATAGATTTGGTCATAAAAAAGAAGACCAACACTATGTTACTACTATGTTACTACTACCTTTTTAAGACAGTAGATGACAGTAACTCTCTTGACTTCTGAAGCTGTCACTTACATAGATGGAAAACCAATGGACAACTGAGACACATTCAGAAAAAGTTTATTGACAAGATCAAACAAAACTCATATTGAATCTCCCTCACCATTAAAAATATTATAAATGAAATCGACTTTATAGATTTGGTCATAAAAAAGAAGACCAACACTATGTTACTACTATGTTACTACTACCTTTTTAAGACAGTAGATGACAGTAACTCTCTTGACTTCTGAAGCTGTCACTTACATAGATGGAAAACCAATGGACAACTGAGACACATTCAGAAGAATTGCACTAATGATGCGGATTTAAGACACAATCTTCCACGATAGCTGAATGACTTCGAGAAAAACATTATCCATAAAAACTAATCAGGGAAACTATCATAAGAGCAGGAACCATGTTCCAAGTGGAATGTATAACAAAAGTAAAAAAAAAAAAAAATCTCAGGAGGAACAGGCCTCCACCTCCATTACTACTGGAAATATAACAAAGAAAAAAATAACATATAGTAAGACAAACTTTACTACCCAATTTAGTACATCTCATCAACAGATCAAACAAATTTTTTAAGAAACATTGGCCTATTTTATATAAGGATCCTTATCCTAAAAAACAACTCACACAACATCCCTCACTCATTTTCAGAAGGGCAATCACAAAAAAACAGATTTTGGCCCCAAGTAACATCAGACAACATCAACGAAACAATACCAAATTATCAAAGACGTCTGAAGTTGGATGTCTTAAATGCTACGGGAAAAATGCAGGACATTTCCAAATGTTGGGAAAGGGTGTAAAAAATTTCATATCCACACAACGGGCCCAATCCCCCGACATTAAACATCCCCTCAACTGAAATATAGTATGTGATAACCTTCAACAGTCTTGCGGGAAACAATATTTTTGGGCGAACCCCCCAAAAGTACAAACTCTAAGGGGACTTTGCTAACATAAAAAAAAGATTATGTACAGGTAATCAAAGACAAAACTGAAAAACACGATGGGGTCAAAAAAATGCTAAAACCGTTTCATTGATCTATTCCGGAACATATCAATAATGGGTTTTGGAACCCCCAAAGAGAGAGGTTACTGGACTTACCAGCTCAAAAACCCTTTTCCCCTATGGTTCTCAGCGAGGTTACAGAACTTATACATCAAATATTCTAAAAAAAACATCTCTTAGGAGATCATTTAAAGTTACAAAGATATAAGTTCCTAAATTTGACTTCTTCCTGAAATTCATCTCATTCTGGAATGTGATAAAAAAAATTCTGCATTTATAACAACAAAGAATTCATGATCCACTATAAAAATTTTTTAAATTTTCCCCTCTCAAACCAATATAATTTCTAAAACTCTTTTGCCATAATATATATATTATTAATAATATTATATATAATTTTTTTTAAATTATATTATATTAAAATAACTTTGACATAAATTAAATACAAGAAAACACAAAATAAACAAACAGGAAAAAAACGTCCCCCACCTAGTTGCACAGATTTTGTTACAGTCCATACATAGTACAGGCGGGGGGGGTTGCTACAGCCCAAAAAAAAAATTTCCATACAAGTGTTGGGTGGTTTGGTTTTTTGGGGACAGGACAGCACTGAGCTCCTTCCCCAAACTCCAATGCACACTCTTAGAGGAAAAGAAAAAGATCCCCGGTTCACTCCTCACCGGATCGCACTAGCAGTCTTTTCAAAGGCCCCCAAAAAGGTCCACAAAAGCCCCCGACCAACCATGGGGACGGCCTCTCACCTCACTACACCCCTCCCAGGAGAGGAGCCCATGAAAGCTGCATGGCAGCTATACTACCTAAACAAAACGGGTTAGCAACTTAATGTCACTAATTGTGATGCTCCTTTTCTCTACTGAGCTCCTTGGACTCAGTGGCACATAGACTGCAGTTCTGGTGCTACAGTTTGGCTACATGGTAAAGCTGGGATTGACCGTCCATCCCTGATATCTTGATACACCATATATCAATCTTCTTGGCACATATTTATTATCCACAATTTTTTTTCATCCACAATTTTTCCTGTCGGCTGCCTACAATACATACTTATATGTGCAAATCACATACGGGCGCATTGAACATATCTGTTCTTTGGATCATCTCTTCTACTTGTAAGAGCTTTTCATTGTGGAGTTATACAAATAGAACATCCGAAAGTAAGGTATACCTTTCCTGTGTACTCAAAATTTCTAACAAAAAATAACGACATATGTCTAGGATACTTTCAAAAACGGCTCACAGAAGAAATCTATATCCCAGAATTAAAAATTAAAACCATACTTTTATTGATATATATTAAAATAATTATGCACTCAAAGAATAACCAAGGAGGCATAAACCTAATCAATCCAAATTTTTCTTAAAAACTACCCAAATCCTATTTCACCAACATTATCCCACATAGGGGATATAAAAAGGATATTTAGTTCCAAATTTAAAAAAATCTCACAGTTTTGTGTTTATCTACGGGTCAGATGGTGAAAAGGACAAACAAAAAGGATCCAGGGAAGAGGAAAGGGAAAAAAACCAAAAAAAATAGCCCTGTTGACCCCTATCAAAGGAGGGCACCCGCCCTGTAAAGGAGCCCCCTCCTAACGTTGGATCACCTAAAAACCCCTCAATAATAAAAACGGACTTCCCCTTACACCGCATAAAGTACATGAAAATAATATCCCAAAAAAAAAAAAAAAAGACAAAAAATATTTAAAATTCCCCAAAATGCCCCCGACCATTTTCCCAGAAGGGTGGTTCATGGGGGGAAAAAAAGAAAAGATCACAAAACCCCAGATAATGGAGGGGATAGTAAGGTGGTAGCCACTTATATATAGATAATTGGGGACTTTCCTTTTTTTTTTTGTGTATCCCAGACCCCATTTCCCCTTCAAATGAGGGAATGGTCTCATTGGCCCCCAAGGGAAACATTAAGAAGTCTGATTAAAACAACGTTTCTCGTTTCCTTCACAAATACATACAAATTCAAACCACTTTTGAAGGGCCCTTTTTGCAGACCTGAAAAATCCTAGGCTAAAATGAGCATTTTACCTTTTTTTTTTTTTTTTTTTTTTTTGTTTTTTAAAAATTTTTTCATAATAATAATTATAATAAATCAAAAATAATTTAAAAAACTTTTTAAGCCATTGGTATTTTATACGTTTTATATCTATAAATTTTTTATATTTAATCCATTTTTTATTATGTAAGCAAAGATGATAATATTTTATAATATAAAATAAATATATATATTTATATATATATATTTAAAAAATATATTTTTATATATTTATATACAATCACCTCCCCCCTTTATTGGAAACCAAGAGTAAGGGTTGGGCCCCCTTTTGCTTCGAACTGCCTCAATTCTTCGTGGGAAGATTTAACAAGGGGTTGCAACGATGCCAATTTGGGAAAGGGGCCCCAAAAAAATGCAAGAAAAAAACCCCCTCCCTGAACCCCCAAAACCAAACCCGAACCCTTGATACAAAGGGAGGTGGATCCTGCTTTTTATGTTGTTGACGCCCAAATTTTTGATCCATTCGAATGTGAGCGAAATCGAGACTTTTCAGACCAGGGAACGTTTTCCCAATCTTCTACTGCCAATTTCGTTTACTTGGGCAAATTGGAGCTCGTTTCCCGCTTGCTGAAAGGGAAAGGGAAACCCCTGTGGCTTCTGCTGCTGAGCCCATTGCTCAAAGTTCGCCTCTGTGCGTTCAGAGTGCTTTCTGCCCCCTTTGGTTGTAACGGGGGCTATTTGAGTCCTGTTGCCTTTCTATCAGCTTGAACCAGTTGCCATTTCCTTTGACCTCTGGCATCAAAAGGCATTTCCCCCCACAGGACTGCCCCCCTGGATGTTTTTTTTTTTCGGGCCCTTTTGTAAACCCAGAGGGGTGGTTGTGTTAAAATCCCGGGGGGAATCAGCTTTCGAAATACTCAGACCAGCCCCTTTTTGGCCCAACAAACATGCCAAAATTCAAAGGCACTAAATCACCTTTTTTCCCCCTCTGATTTGGGTGGTTTGAACGCAGGAGATTTTCTTGACCATGTCTTAAAGCCTAAAAAGCCAAGTTGCCGCCCTGTGATTGGCTGATTAAATTAAGTGTTAAAGGCAGTTGGACAGGTGTACCTATTAGGGGCCCGGGGATTTATATATTACGTTAAAAGAAAAAAATTTGGGCACCCCCCATTAATCTTTAAAATTTTTTTGTTCTAAATTTGGGTGTTTGAACAGCCCTTCAATTTGATATATCTAATAATGATGGGGCACAGTAATATTTCCGGATTGAAAAAGGTTTTTTGATAAAACAAAATGTGCAATATTAGTTACTAGATAAATCAAATTTAAATGGCTGTTGCAAAAAACCCCAAAAATTTAGAACTAAAAAAAATTTTGATTATGGGGGCCCAAACTTTTTATATGATGTATTAAAATTATTATTATATAATATATATATATATTTATATATATAATTTTTAAATTTTAAAATATATATAATTAATATATTTATATATAATACAAATTTACCTTTTGACCCTTTTTGACCCAGTGACTTGCCAGTTTTTTGCATTTAACCCTAAGAGTCTAGCACATTGTGTATGGAGCTGAGGAAAAGTGGTCACACGAAACACGTACTCCATTGCTATTTATAATAAACCTTCAACTAAAAAGACGTTATTACAGTCCATTTAAAGGAGAAAATCTTCACACAGTGGATTTTATATCTTTTTACGACAAAAAAGAAATACCAAAAACATTGTTCTTTTCTTAGTTCATAAAAGAAAATATGTAACAAGCTGATGAATAAACAGAAATGTGCGATATTAGATATTTCATAGCTTGTTTTCCCAGTTCCCGCCTTTCCTTTTTTTTGGGGTTTTTTTAGCAAATTCAATGACCCTGACAGTTCTTTGTAATCTTTAGTCACTCCTAGAAGAGCAAAACAATAATTTCAGAGGAACAAATACTCATTAAAAAATAAAAAGTTAAAACCCCCATCTCTTTTGAATTTCTACTTTCATCCTAAACGGTACAATTATATTATCAGTCATATCTAATCCTCATCCTACCCTGTCACAGGTTCTCCTGATGAGAAATGCTGGAGAAAGTTTTTCATCCAGTGTATCAATGTTCTTTCCCTCAGTAAAACTTACCCGAGCGGTTTCCCGAGAGAGAGCTGGAGAAGCTTGTATATCACAGTGTATCAAAAGGTTCTATCCCATCAGTAAACACTTACCCGCACAAATTCTATAAGATGGGAGAAGTTTGTTTCATACAGTGATCAATAGGGTTTTTACCCATCATAACACTCAGAAGCAGGTTCCCCGATGAGAGATTTCTGGGAGTTTGTATCTCAAGTGTATCAATAGGGTTTTTCACTCAGTAACACTTCCTGCGGGTTTCTGATAAGGGCTGGAGAAGTTTATCATCACAGTGTAAACATAGGTTTTATCCCATCTAACACTTACCGCAGGGGTTCTCCTGATGAGAGATGCTGGAGAAGTTCTTGGTTTTCACGTGTACAATAGGTTTAAACCATCGTTAACCTTTCCTGCAGCAATTTCCTGATGGAGATGCCGGAGAAGTCTTTTATCTCACGTGTATCAAAAAGGTTCTATCACATCAGTAAAAATTTCCTGACGGGTTTCCGAAGAATCTGGAAATTCTTTATCATCCAGTGTTCTATCAATCATAACATTACCCGCGCAGGTTTCCTATGAGAAAGGTGTTATGTCGGCACTGTTTTTTCACATGTTCTATAGTTATAGGACCGAACTTTATAATAGCCCATTATATATTTTTTATATAAAATCCCTAACAAGCTTCATCATTACTATCTTGGGGTTTTCTCCTTTTTCCTATGTATAAATTAGACATCTATTTTCAGCGTGTAATTTCTATTTGATAATTTTCTGCCTAGAGCTGCTCAGCACTGAGGCCCAATTATGAAGCTACTGGAAAACTTCTCTGGGACGGTCATGTATGAAAAATTCAGTAACTTTTCTACACCTGTTGTAGGTTATGTCCAGATCAGCCCTTAGTTCTCCATAGTTTCTCTCACCTGAAATGTTCACAGTCATACAGATGTAGCAGAGTACAAAATGACCGCGATATCACGGCTTTTCGTGTTATCTGCTCGTATCTGTAAACAAAGACCATTGAAAAGCATTGAAAAAGTTGAGATGACATTCTGTATCGTGATATCACGGAGCATTATCTGTACTTTTTAGTTCTGTAACGTCTGTACATAGCCGGACACCAAGCCCAATTCCAAACATGATTCTGGAGTGGAATTTAAGCTTTTAACAGCAGATTACCTTCATGATTAAAGTATGTGCACAAAGTTCTTGTAGTGTGTTGTAGAAAATTATCCCCAAGTTAATATTCAATAAATTAGTAAGTTAGATTTGCTCTAACTATATGAATTTGTGTCAGGAAGAGTCCCACGGTTAGGCTCGTATTCGCCTACCTTAGGCCATCGTTGCTTACGAGGGGGCACGAGCTGGCTCTCTGAAACTTAAATGACCAGCACTCTGTTGACTGGATATTCACCAGGAAAGGATCCTTTATTACCTCACTTCTCCCATATCTCCCTGCCAGATATTGGTGTGCTATAAAGAGAAAGTTAGAGTGTTTGAGTTCTTCTGTGTACTGCCCCATTGCTTGGTCTTTGACCTCATTTCCCTGCCTCCTGCCCTCACAATATTTCCTGGAAATGACTATGCCTCTGGCCTGATTCCTTTGTACCATGCGGCACCTCAGCTGTCTTTGTGAGTTGGTCACACCATGGGTATCGACTATTGATGAGCGATTGTGTCAACTATCGTTATCGATTCGATAGTCGATATCGGCAATTATCATGACGATATCCGATCGTCGATAACAGATTATCGCTGATGACCATTAAAGTCTATGGGAGGGCAACACTTAAATTCTTACCCAAAAATAGGGGTGGAGAAGGGGGGAATTATCCACAACTAAAATGGTTACGTGCTACATTTTTAGGAAAGACAATTAGGAAAACAAAAAGTCACAAAAAAAAACCCAAAAGCCTTTCACTACCCTTTTGTCCCACAGATGATTTTTAAACCCCCTGCATGACCCAAAAAATTAAAAAAAGTCCCAAAGAAGGCAGTATTTTTTGAAACCATCTTTTTATTTTGAACGGGAATTGACTACCCCTTGTTGGAACGAGCATAAACCTCAAACCTGTTTGACCCAAAAGATTAAAAATTGTTTTTGAAAAAGGAGTTTTTGGAACTCCCATTTTAGTTGAACTGGACATTAAATTTCCTGCCCGGAAGCAGTATGACCTTTAAAACCCTGTCTGCCCCACAGTTTAAAAAAAAGTGCGGAAAAAGGGAAAGTTTTTAAAAAAACCCCATTTTAGTTGAACGGGACATTAAATATTTTCCCCCCCCTTCATGGAAAAGGGGGGGTTTTTAACCCAATTTTTAATTAAACCTGTTTGGGACCCCAAAAGGAAGATTAAAAAAAGTGCCGGAAAAAAGGAGTTTTTCAACCCCCAAATTTTAGGTTGAATGAAAAAAGGGGGATTACCGGGTTCTGTACCACAGCATGCCCCCAAAACCTTTTTGACCACAAAAACAAAAAAGTGGCACAAATGTATTTTTTTTTACGTGATGTCATTTAGTATTTTTTTTTTTAAAATTGACATTTTGTTTACAAAATTTTAAATTTGGGGGAAGTTTTTTTTTAAAGGTTTTACTTTTTTAAATCATTTTGTTTTTTTTCAAGTGTGTTTAACATAAAACATACCCCTCCCCCTGCATTTTTTAAAAGGTTTTTTTTTCCCCTCCGTGTAGATGTTTTAATTTTTTCGCCCCCCATAAGTAAAAAAAAATGCCCTAATCACCCCAAAAAACACTTCTTAAAATGGAAGCATTTGCCCTCCTGGCTTTTGAGAGTGATTCACCCAAATTTTAATTCATTGGTTTCTTTTTTCCCCCAAACCCTTTCTTCAGTGGTTGGGGGAAGGGCCCCCTGGAGATCAAATGATGGGGCCCCCTTTGTGCTCCCCCCCAAAAAATTTTAACCCTCAAATTATGCAATTGTGGAGCCATTTTTGACATTTTTTAAACCCTCACGGGAAATCCCCTTTTTAAAAAAATCAGATTTTTTGGGAAAAATTTTGGGAAGTCTCCTTATTGCCCAAAAAGGTTGAGACCCAAATCGCCGTCGTTATCTTTTTTAACCGGAGGTTCAGTGCCGGAACGTTTTATAGTCGGTCGGTGAGACCCCAAGGCTAGCATCTGTCACTATTAAACACGCAGGTTAGTGCCAGGGCCAGAGTTACAGTGGGTGCGGTGGGAGGCGGGGCTGGGCCCGTCTTCTTTTAAACAGGTAAAAATGCCTTATGAGGGAGCAACAAAAAAAACCAGTCATGTGAAAGAGTGGGGGAAGGGGGAAGAATTTGTGGGTAAGACTCCAGCCTTCCTCAGAACACGTCAAAGACCTGGGTAGCGATTCCCCCCTCGTAGGGATTTGGGGAAACCAAATTGAGTTTTATTTTGGAAATATGGGGGTTTTGTTTGCTCTTTTTTCCACCCCAGGGCCATTTTCCTTGGCTTTTCTTTTTTCAGGGTTCCCCAACTTTTGCTGGGAGGGAAATTGTCTTGTTTTTGGGGTGGGAATGTGTTTAATTTCCCCTTTGCCCTTTCTGAATAACCAAAATCTTTTGAAGTTTCCTGTCCCCCCCTTGTAAAATTTCAGGGGAAATTTTTGGGTACCAATTTTTTGAAATTTCCCGTTTTTTAGTTTTTTTAATTCTAGAAAAAACAATTTTTTAAAATGGGGTTTGGGTTTCCCCATTCACTTTCCCATCCATACGGGATTGTTTTAGCTATGTTAAAGTTCTTGCAAAAAACAATTTCTTTTTGGGAATATGTGTCCTTTAAAACAGTTTTCCCCCTATTCGGTTTTTGGGCACCCACATCCCCCATAAAATTCAAAAAAAATGCCCCTTCGCCATTTCTTGACAATTGTTGAAGAAAAATGCCCTGTTAAAAAAAAAATTTTTTTTTACATAGGACAAATAGTTATAGGGGCATTTCACGCAGCATGACCCAAAAAATTATAAAAAATGACTTCTCAGCCACTGTTAAAAAAAAAGTGAGGGAGAAATGGGCCCCCTTTGAAGTTTACCCTTTTGTTCCAAATGACCTTTTATTAAAAGCCTTTTATTTTCACAAGGGACCTGACCCCCAAAAACCCTTGAAAAGTGCGAAAACTTTGAAAGATGAAGTGGTAAATTGGAATACGGGTTTTTTTTTGAAAACCTTTTACAATTGGTGTCTTTTATAGTCTCCTACTGGGGACCCGGGAAAATGGGTAGAGATGGGGCGAATTTTATTCTAAAGAAGTGGAATTCCCTTTAGAATTTCAGGAAAACTTTGGTTCTAACGGGGTCGAACCCTTTGGGGGTTGGGTGAAGAAGTGTGATTTTTATTGGTAAAAAAGGCCCCGGGGGGCAATGGGGTTCTGGGGCCCCAAAACACTTGGGGGGGAAGAAGGGAATTTGCTGCATGAATGTGGGAGAGATGAAACCAATCAGAGACCGGGGGGGAAATTTTGTGAAGTCACCGACTTTAAGTTGGGGGGACGCTTTGGGGGCCCCATTTCCCCTTTACTGTAGATTAGGGAAAAGGGGCTGGGGCCCCGGCTGGGTTGTTACTGAAGAAAATGATTTTTATACAGCGTTTTTTGTGGGGGGTTCAGCTTGGGTTTAGGGGACTGTTCCTTAATGTTCTATTTTTGAAATTTTTTTTTTGGGGTTTTTGGATTTGTAGAAGTGTTGGTTTTCCCCGCAGTGCATATACTTTTTAAAGCTTTTGCTCAAAAAGAAAATTGGGAAAAACCAAGGGGGATCCCAAAAGTTCCGGGTTTTATTCATTTAAAGAAAAAGCGTTTTTTTAATACAAATTCCCCTTTTAATTTTTTGGGCGCTCAATTTTTTGGCTTTTTTCATCGGGGGGAATTTTAAACGTTGTTTTGGGTGTTGTGGTGCTCCAAAAACCCTTTTTTTTTCACCGCCAAAAAATTTCAATTTTTTCCCGTAGCCTTATTCAAAGGGGAAGGTTAATTACAATTTTTTTTTTTGTTTTGGGGCGTAGAAAACCCAATTTTTAACACGCTACAAAACTAGTAGCTTGTGGCCCGCTCAATTCTTTTTGCGCCAAATTTTCATTTCCCGGGGTTTTAAATTAAAACGTTGTTTTTTGCTCTGGTGACTCCCAAAAAACGTTTTTTTTTCACCGCCCAAAAAAAAAATTTTCCCGTTCCTAATTTACAAGGAAGGTTAATTCCCAATTTTTTCTCCCTTTTTGTGTAGGTAGAAAAAACGCAAAATTTTAAAACCTGCCCAAAACTAAAAGGGTTTTTGGTTTTCTCAATTCTTTTGGTTTAAATTTAAAATCCAAGGGGTTAAATTAAAACATTTTTTCTGGGGTTTAAATCAGTAAAAGAAATTTGTTTTTCCCGCCACAGAAAAAATTCTGTTGCATAATTCATTTCGAAGGTTTAAATTTAAACCAAAGTTTGCTTTTTTATTCAGTAAAAACACAGGTTTTTGAACGGCAATACAAGTCAAAATTTTTCCTGCCCATTTTTTGGGGGGCGCAATTTAATTCCCTTGGTTTCCCCAAACTTCTTTTTTTTGGGTTTATTTTTGGGTCAAATACAGGGTGTGTATTTTCCCTATTCAGATTTCTTCTTTAAAAAAAGTGTTTGTACATTTTTTGAACAAAAAAGTATGTTTAGGGAAAGAAGGTGGCCCGGGCTTCCCCCTGCAAGTGGAAGAGGCAAAAAAGATTTTGGAGAAAGGGCGCCCGCACAGCAAGGGGGGCGTGCCCCAAACAGGGGGCACTGGTGAGGCCACAAAATGCCGGTATCTGCGGCCCTGTACTGATAGCAACCCAAGGTTCTTGATTGGTTGACTAGGTCATCCCTTTCCCCCCAGATGACATTGGGCAACCCCAGTTTAAGGTCGGTTGGGGGAAAATTTAGGGCACAAACCCTTTGTTGGCAAAGGGCCCGGGGGGGGTCAGCGGCCCCACCTGTCCTCAACCCCTTGTCCCCTCCGGTTCCCTCCCGCCAGAGATCTACTATGTGGTCTGGGTCAGGCCAAATATATTGCGGGGGAATGAAAAAATTTGAGGAGGGCAGAATGCACTACTTTGGGAGGAAAAAAAAGGGGGCCCAAAATCCCCTGCTTTTGCAAGGGAAAGGGAGGAAAGTTTTGATGGTTTAGAGTGGGGATGGGAGGTCATGTTGTTTTAGGTGTCAGCCTTTGCAAAAACCCAAAACCGGTTGATGAGGACAGCAGTTTACGATGAAACCCCAAAATGATGAAAGATGTAGGCCCAACGCACCCTTGGGAGCCGGGTGAGGCAAAGGGGTTCATCATGTCAGGGGGAAAAGGGCGGGCAAACTTGCGCGTCAGGCAAACAGCGCAAACCCCGCCCAAATGGGTTTGTTTTTTGGTCGTGAGTCAAACAGGATAGCAGCCCGTGTGAGGTTGGGAGCCCAAAACGGCCACGGGGGGGGAAAAATCCCCCTTTGCAGGTCCCAAAAAAGGGAGGGCACGGGGGCCTCAGGGGGGGGGGGAGCGGCGGCAGGTTTTGTCCCCTCAGTGCGGGCGGTTTGGGGGGTTTTAAACAGATACTGGGGGTTGTGGCAGTTCTTTTTCTAAGGGCACCGGGGAGGAAAGGCCGAAAAATGGGTTTTTGAAAAATTGTAAGCGGAAAAAGAAAACGTGGAGGGAGCTAACGTTTTCACCACGGCCCCGCGTCAACACATGCAAACGTCAAATCCCGGGGGCCCGGGGGAAAGGAAATGGTTTAGATGTGGTTTTGGTTCCCCCTGCCGCCGCGGAAAAAGCAGCAGCAGCAGGGTGGCCCCAAAGGCCCTTGGCCAAATCAAGGGTCCCCCACCTTGCAGAAGGGGAAATTTTCTCTTTTAAAAATCATTTTCCCGGGCCCGTGCTCCTGCTCCTCGCTACTCATGGCTCCAGAAATCGTTAACGAGGCGATTGCAAAGAGACAACGTATGGGGTTCCCAAAACCAAAATTTCCCAAGGGGGCAGCAGTGGGCCGTTTTCCTTCCCCAAAATTGTTGGTACTGCAGTCCCTCCTTTCCAAAAGGTGGTTTTGCACCATTCGAGAATAATGGCTTGTGGCCCCAGCCCCAGATGGGGTTCCAAGGTTAATTTTCTTTTTCCAAAAAGGCCAGGGACCAAAAACCCTTTATAAATATGTTGAACAGAAGGTGGGCCCGTCCTTGGTTATCGGGTTTTTTCCAGGGGCTTGGCAGGCGGAATTTTTGGAGCTGTAACTTGGTCGGGGGCCCGTACAGTCCTTTAGGCCCCCTGGGTGAAAGTGCTTCCAGCCCAGGCACACCCCCATTTTTGGGCAGGGAGACGCCCCCTTTTTTTCCCCCACGTTGTCAAAAATGCGGTTTTGCCCCAATGTCCGCCCTCCCCCTCCACCACCAAACCCCCACCCCAGCCCCAAAGTACTGCTCCCTATTTCCCATGTGTTTGGGCACGCGGGTGTCACCCCAGTTTACACCTTTGGGTTGCCTCGGTGAAAGAAGTACACAGGGAGGGGAAGGCTCCGCGTCATGCAGCAAGAAATCGAAAGTTTTGGCTTTCTCCGGCAACTGAAATCGGAAAAAATGGTGATGGGGGCAATGGGGGGGGGAAAATGGTGTCCGCCTGCAACCCAGGAGGGATGGTCCATGCGCCTGGGATGGGCCTGTTCAACTGGTTGTGAAAATGTTCCTGAAATCTTCCACCCCATCTTCAGAACATTCTTTAAAATGGCCGGGGGAAATTTGCATGCCCTTTTTCCATTGTACAAACCAGGAACACCCCTCAAGTTGCGCGGCCCGAAAGGCCTTTCCCCCCCAAAAACTCTGAATGCGATGTTTCCACCCGTTGGAATTCCCGCCCGCAAATGTTTTTGGCCGACTTATGAACAGAGAAAGGCCTTAACGATTTTTTGATGAACCAAAAGGGAGGGCAAAAAATATCCCCTGTGTAACTTTTATGTCGCCAGTGGGCCCGCTCATGCGTTTACCCTGCCGTTTTTTTGAGGCCCTTCGAGGGGGCCCCGTTATTTGCGTGCCCGGACTACGGGATGAATAAAAAGTCATTCCCCTGTTCATGTCCTGGAACAGTTTCTGGAAAAAAACTGTTGGGGGAGGGGGATGGAGACGTGGCGACTACATCCCCGTGGCACTGGTCCGGGGGGGGATTGAAATTGGGGGGGAGGAGGTGGGGACATTTGGACAGAAGCAAATTTTCTGGTTTAAAAAGAGTGGATTTTTTACCCAGGGGGACAGAGAGGAAAGGGGGGCAGCTGGAGGGGGGATGGAGATGAGGGAAAAACGAGGGCAGATGACCCCAAGCACCGTTTGGGTTATACAGTGGAAAATGGAGGCAGGGAGCCCCCCGGAAATCCTTTGGGGGGGCTGTTTTTTTCCCGGCTTGGGAAATGGCCGAATAGCCCGCCCTCCCGGGAGGGGCTAAAATTCTGGCTCTCCCCCATTGGGGCCCCTCGTTCCGGTCCAAAAAATGGGGGGCCCCTTTTTCCCGATATTAGAGGGAGGACAAACTTTAAATACTATAGGAAAACCTCCGTAATCAGTTGGCCGCGGCCCTTTTGCGGCTTTGTTTCCCTTCCCCTTGGGCGGGGTTTTACCCCGGGGGGGTTTTTCGGGTCACGTTTCTACTTGGGGGCCCCTGGCTGCCTTTGGGGGAATGGGGGGGGGGTTTGGAGCAAATTTTTGCTCAAACAGCAGTAAACCTTTAAATTGGAGTCCTGATGAGCAGCTTCCTTCACCCGCCTAGTGAGGAGGGAGTCGCCAGCAGCAGCAGCGCGGCCCGGAGCAGTCCCCGAACCAACAGGGTGGGTTGGGGCCTTTCTTTTGGGCAGCCCCTCTTCCACCCCAGTTAGAAGTCCCCTGGAAAACTGGATGTGTGGCCGCCACTTCCGGGAAATTTGCAGTGGAGAAGCTGTCCCGCCCCGGCCAAGGGGTGTGGCATCAGAGCGGGGTTCAGTGCGGAGGGGGCCATCGTTAACCCCCAAGGGGGAAAAACCCCCTTGTCCAGGGAAATTTTGGAACGACTGCTTTGTCAAAATGAAACAGGCGGGAAACGGGGATCTCCCCCCCACCAATTTCCTTTTTTTTGGCGGTTTTTGGGAAAAATCCCATCAGAATGACGCCCCACCCAAAAAAAAAGAGAAAAGAGTTTGGGTTCAAACCCACCTGCCTCAGGGCCCCTATTTGAAAGCCGCCCCCCTTTGATGCCCCCCCATTGCTGAAAAGTTTCTCCATCTGCCACCAACCCTCTTTTTACCAGGGGCTGGTTTTGCACCCACCCCCAAACCTTTTCATTGGGGCCACTGGGTTTACCCCATTTCTGCTGCTGTGGCTGTGCCCTGGGCCTCCACACTGTTTCATTTTTCCCCCCTCTGGGGGCCCACTCCTTGTTTTTGCCCCCCCGAAAGTCCTTTTTTGCCAATTTTCCTGACCTTCCTTTCCCGTGCGGGGGTTTCTGCCGGGGCCTAACACTTGTGTCTTGTGCCCCCTGTTGACCTTTTTTGCTGCTGCTTTTGGCTGCTAAAGTGCCTCCCAAAACTGTTCATTGTTCACTCTGTGGCCTTTCTTCCCGTTTTTTCCCCCTTCAGAAAAGTTTATTGTGCCACTGCCTGACCTCATGTGCTGCTGCTGTGACCTAACCTTTGTCATTGCGCAGTGCCTCATGTGCTGCTGGGGTGCCCTGTGCCCTAAAAATGTTCATTGGCCACTGTCTGAACTCATGTGGCTGTGCTGTGTCGTGCCCTACCACTTGTCATTGTGCCCGTTGACCTCATGTGGCTGGGTTGAGCCGTAAAATTCAACCGGGGTTTCATTGCCATTTTTGGGCCCCTCCCCTGTTTTTGCACCTCCGACTGTCATTGTGCACGCCTGACCTAGTGCTGTCCCGTGACCTACCACTGTGTAATTGTGCCACTGTTGCCCTCATGCTGCTGCTGTGGCTGTGCCTGGGGCCTAAACTGTGTCTTGTGCACTGTTGCCCCTTTTCTGCTTGTGGCTGCTGCTGTGACCCACCCACTGTGTCTTGTGCCCCTGTTGCCTCTGTGTGCTGTGGGTGACGTGGGCCCACCCCCTCTGCATTGTGCCAATATCTGACCCCATGCGGGTTGGTGCCGTGACCTCCACACGTGTCATTGTGCCACTCTGTGACCCATTCCGTTTTTCCCCTCAGAAAGTCATTTGCCATGTTGCCTTGCTGCTGTGGGTAACGCCGTCCCTCTCACTCTGTCACTAATGTTTCACCTGAGCTCTCAGCTTGTTTTTTTTCCGCTTTCTCTGGTGACTTTTTAGGAACATTCCCCCTTGAGTTTTTGGTCAGTTTTGCCCTTTAGGCCCCGGGAAATTTTTAGTGAAGCGTTTAGAGCGGGGGTATGTGCGTGTTTTTACTAAAACACAAAATTGTATGAAGCCAAACCCCAAGCTCCCCTTTCATATTTAAGCTGGCAAACGTTCTACAGCCCCTGCAGGTTTGTGCAGCCCGGAAATAGTGTTTGTTAAGTGATTTTGTGCCGAAGTAATTCGGAACAAGTTATTTTTTTTCGAGAATTCGGCGAAGTGAACGAAACGAATTTCGGGAAATTCCCCCATCTCTAAAAATGAACTTTTGGGACCTGAGAATTTCTGTTTGAAGAGGACTGTGAAGTAAACCGGCAACTAATCGGTGACCTCGGCAATTGGGGCACAACTTATCAGAGTCCATGCTGGTTCATTTGATGAAAATCAAAAGTCAAATTATTGGGGAAAGGGATGGTTTGTCTGTAATGACTCTCCCGTGTGCTGAAGTCCCCTCAGATATGCGTGGCTGCTGGGGGACAATAACGTCGGGGTCCGGAATACCTCTTTCCCCTTCCTCCAGCACGCTTCAAAAAGACCTGACTTGCCCCGATGATGCACCCCGAGAGTGAGGGCGCTTGCACTA
>JAODAL010062794.1:0-19568 GCA_025379985.1 Phyllomedusa bahiana | reverse complement strand
TCTAAATCTTCCCCCCTTTACAATAATAAAAGAAATTTTATTATAATTATCAAACTGTATAAAATTACATTATTTAAATGTAATAAAAAATGTGATCATATAAAATTAATATAAAAATATATAATATCCCAAAAATATAAAAATATCTTCTGTAAAGTGCATTTAAAATTCATAGAAGCTAAAACTAATTTACATTAAATAACCCACTGATGATTTTTATATTTTCAATTTTTGCTATATTATATTTGAAATTTATCTTTGCTGCTCTCTCCCTTTATTCTACATACAGCAAGAGCCAGCACAGCACAGGTCACCAAGCAGGATCAGTACCATAGTTTCTATTCACTGACATGCTATTCTAATGACTTGTTTCTTATTTCCAGTCTATCTATAGCCTTAATACATGTTTGGTGCATTATTAATGCGCCTCAGCTTCGTAATACACCTAACACATAGGCAAAACGCGATGAACTTTAGACTCCATTTCTAATCACACAAAAACCACTTTCATATATTCAGGCGCATTATACATTGAAAACGAGAGGCGGTAATTCACTTCGAAGAGCCTTCCTTCATATATGCCTCCCTTGGTGAAGCATAGGGCTGTAAACATGGTTGAATAGTAGAATGTGTGGGGCACAAATTGAGTTCACTTTAAACCCTTCCTGTCATGATTTTGGTTTATGTTAAGTTTGTTTCCCACATTATAATGTCCTGTGAAACCGCACAACCAAACCCCTCCCCCCCCCCCCCCCCCAAAAAAAAAAAAAAAACACTATTGAGCCAGAGTTTTGTTTTTTGGAAGTGACAAGTTATATTAATTTTACAGGTCAACACCTGACACCAGATTTTTTTGAATTTTCATTGTTTTATCATTCTTGAAATAATAAAAAAATGTTTTATCATATAACATTGTATTGCTGCACCTTTTTTTCTATAATCAATAGCTTTATTTTTCCCTCCATGCACCTGAGTGAGATCTTAATTTTTGCAAGCTTAAGTACGGATATATTAGTAATATATTATTATGGGATGCTTAGATCTATTTGTACGGTCTGTGTGTATGATATATTTATATGTATATATATATATATATGTATGTGTATTGTATATTATATATATATATTATATATATATAATATATATAAATATATAATTTTAAAAAACATCTTTACTTGTACTTTTTGTCCATATAGGGTACTTGATCACTAGGGTACTGTTTATACACTGTTCTGCAATAGTAACATATTGCAGAACAGTTCACCATCATGGCTCTCTTGCTACATCATGCATATGGCAGGGTATAATAGAAGTAGTAAGATGGCAGTTACGGAGACCTGCTTGTTTACTGCAGCATCTAAGGGGTTAAAAGGCAGTTATCAGCAATATCTTTAAATCCAGCCACTAGTGGCAGGTACCGGCTGTAACTAACAGCTGTTCTCCGCTGTAAAAGTCAGGAAGGGGTTAACACATAAAAACTCTTTATAACTACGGCTACAATGTAGGATTAAGTTGCACATAGGCCTTAAGCTCTTTTTTAAATATGCCGACTCTTTGTGCTTGCAAATTTTTTAGTTGAACAATAGACCCTTTTTCTCTTTTGAAACTGAGAAATGGCAATTCTCATTGTCAAGATGGTCTCTCACCACACACTGAAATTGTACAATCATCATCATTGTTACATCATCCATGATTGTGGAGGTGCTTTCATACCGCGCAGTTTTGGTGCAGTTTTAACGGCGCTCCAATTATCTGCCTTTATTACCAGCAAGCTTTTTTCACTTACCTAAACTGTTTGGAAAGTGAGTAATCACTTAGATTGTTTGTAATCTACAAGACTTTAGACACAGTCATTGATTACTTACCTGAAACACCTTTACGAACAATTTAGACAACAGAAAGAAGCTTGCTGCTAATAAAGGCAGCTTAATTGGAGCGCAGTTAAAACTGCACCAAAACTGTGCTGTGTGAAAACATCCTCCTAACCAAGCAATGTTAACACCCAGCTGTCATTTAGGTCTAAGCTAATCAAAGATCTTTTGTGGAATGTATGCAGTTAGTAAGGGTGCTCTCACATGCAGCTGCATTTTTGGAGCGTTTTTAATGCTTTTTTCAATGCATTTTTTGTACAGCATTAATTGCTGTGCCTTTCTGCAAAAAAAACGCATGTGTAAAACGTGTCACAAATGCATCAAACACGCACCAAAAACGCACTGTGTGAAAGCGCACTAAGGCAATTTTGTCACTCACAGGTAACAATTATTTAATTATACCATCCATGGTGGTCTGGATAAGTTAAAGAGTACATTTAGGTTTCCCTTTTAGTCTAGAGAAATAAAGATGTCTATGGTAACAAAGAGGCTAATGCTTTCTTCCTGATTGGTGGTATAAGGCAAAGGAGGGTTTAATGACGGTAGCCCTGGATGTCTAGCACAGAGAAAGTGTTTATGTTTAAAAAACCGGTAGTGTAGCGCACTGAAAGAGTTAGAGCGACATGTATCAAACTTGGCCCCAAACCCATGCCAGTTTTAATTTGATATGATGAGGTAAATGCAGCCATATTTATCCTAGGGTATTTTGGGTTCATAAATCTGTTTTGTGCTATGTCTTGCATAGCATATATTTGGTACATTCAAAAGTGCTGTGCCTGGAGCAAGTTCAAACATCTATAGAACATGGCTATGACAGTTTTTTAGTGCACGATACTGTAAATGAAGACTTTTTCCAAATATATTGCTTTGTTTATTTTGCTTTGTTGAGGAGATAAGAGATAATTTATCTGCTCTGAGTGCACACAGGTTTCTCTGGTTACCATTCTGCTCTCCCCTTATCTCTGCTCTTTGTCTTATCTAAGAACAAGATAAGACAACACAACAGCACACAAGCAACTTGTGCTTTCTCTAACAAACAAAGGTGACAAATTACTTTTGTTTACTTTGAACTCTGAAGCTCTTTTCTCTATAGATAAGATCTCCTGCTCTCATGTCAGTGTAATTAGAAGAGCTGGGGATATGGAGCCCATGATACTAATCACTGCTATAGAACCACCCACAGTCTAACCAGGAGGAGACAGGATGCATGCATTTAAAACTAATTGTTGTTTTGTGAAACAGCATGGTGAGACAACCTCTTGAAATACTTTAAATCTTGATATGTGCTATCTTTCTAGTAGGTAGGAGAATACTCAGAGCTGTCCAGTTTAACCCCTTACTGACATTGGATGTACTAGTACATCCTGGTGTCGGTAAGTTTACATAGCAGCTGGAAGCCTTGTACAGGCTTCCTTTGCCACCATGTTTCTCGTTTTACTACTTCCTGCCCCATTTCACGTCCCCAAAAAAATTGGAATAAAGGTGATCAAAAAAGGCACATGTATTCCAAACTGGTACCAATAAAAAGTACACTTCAGCCTGCAAAAATGTAGGTAGAAGTACAAAAAAGTTATTGGTCGCAGAAAATGGCGGCGCAGCAAAAAGTTAAAAAATATAAAATGTTTGGATTTTTTTACATTACCAAACCATAATGGAAACCGTACATGTTTGGTATTGCTGGATCTGTATCAACCTGTAGAATACAAATTGATTGATACAGAATGATACTGAATGATACATCATTGATACTGAAGAGTGGACGCATAAGAACAAAACTCCCACAAATATGGTGCAAGTAAGTTTTTTTCACATTTTGCCCCAGTTAGAATTTGTTTGCGGTTTCCCAGTATATTCTATAGTACAGTGAATGACACCATTAGAAAGTACATTTTGTCCTGCAAAATAAAAGTCTTCAACACCGGTAAATTTCGACTGCCTCAGATGCTTTGCCAATGGAACAGGTAACGGACTAGTCAATGGGTCTTTTCTCCATTAACCCATAAACATCTTGAGTCAAAGAACAAAACAGATCCAGTCCGTTTATAAACAATTTATTTTATGAAAACGTTTAAGATTGCCCATATAATTCTTCGGGTTTAATTATCTTCAAGAATGTAAAACCTGTATTCCATAGCATTTACTTACATGGCTTGAGAATAGTAACAATACATATGTATTATGTCCATATTAACATGGAGAGAGAGTGATTGCTGCTGCCTGCATCTAGAGTCCTAGTGTCCGAATGCGTGAGATGACGTTTCAGAGGTAACTCCTCCGTCCGCAGACCAACGCATGATGGGACGGACCTCTCGCCACAGGTACATGCATATCAGTACGGACACCTATTTATATACATACTAATCTGTCAATAGAGTGTAATACAGCATTAGAGAATGTTGAAATATGGATAACATAACATGCAGGCATTAAAGGCAGACAGTGCCGACAGAATTTTACAGAAATGCTTTGAGGCTAAATGCCTTATTTAGCCCTTTGGGAACCAACGAATCTAATTTGAAAATCCAAAAGGCTTCACGTTGTAGAAGCCGGGAGCGTAACATGGTGTTGTCAACACATGAGACCTCCTCCACTACACACCATCTTAATTCGTGGACCTGGTGGCGCGACTCACCAAAGTGCCTCGCCACTGTAGTCTCACCATATTTAGATTGTTCTTCCACCGTTTCTTTCACTTTTTTAGGGTTATAAGATCTTATTGCTGATTAATGTTCATTAACTCTGATGCGTACAGGGCGACTGGTTTGACCCACATATATTTTGCCACATGGACATTTCAATATGTATATTACATTTTGAGTTAAACAAGTGAAAAAACCTCTAATAGGGATATCATATCCCTTTAGTGGATGTTGAAATGTATCACCTTTTATAATGGAATTACAATTTTGGCAAGAAAAACATGCATATGTACCTTTACGTCTAGTGCACAGAGTGGTTTGACGATCTTTGTTCACAGGAGCTATATCTGATCGTATAATATTATTCACTATTGAACGACCTTTTCTGTTCACGAATCGAGGATTATCTCTAAATAAATGGCCATAAGACTGTAATATTGGCCAGTATTTTCGTATTGTTTTTTGAATCATGATGGAATGTTGGTCGAACGTCGATACCAACATCAACTGATCTTTAATTTTCTTCTCGATTTTGTAACAACACCTCATGTCCTATTTTTTCTAGTTCCGTTCTATCATATCCTCTCTCTGTAAATTTATCTATCAATTCATGCATGTTTTGTAAATATTGAATATCAGTAGAACATATTCCACGGGCTCTGATGAATTGGCCTCGTGGAAAACCTCTAAACGTTTGTGGGGCATGGAACGATTTATGATGCAGAATATTATTGCGATCTATTGGCTTACTGTAGAATGTGGTGGATAATCCTATTTCTTCTTTTTTGACTTCTACATCTAAAAATGTAATGGTAGATTGGTCCTTATTTAGAGAAAATTCAATAAGGGGATGGCATCCATTAAGATACTCCAAAAATGACTTCAAACGGGTTTCCGTACCCGTCCATAGGATGAATACGTCGTCAACGTAACGAGCCCACATAAGGACATCAGCATTGTATTCCGAATGAAAAACGTATTCTTTTTCAAAATGAGACATGTAGATATTTGCAAAACTTGGTGCCACAGGGGACCCCATCGAGGTCCCCTGTGTCTGCAAATAAAAAACTTCACCAAAACGGAAAAAGTTTTTTGTAAGTACAAAGTCAAGTAAACGCATTAAAAATGCTATAAAAGAATTAGACAAATTAGGATTATGGTCAAGAGTTTCCCTAACGGCTTGACAGCCTTCCGTATGAGGAATGCATGTAAATAAGTATTTAATATCCATAGTACATAGCCATGTAACTCTGGATGTATCCACATCCTGGATTTTCTCCAAAAATAGTTTAGTGTCCTGTAAACAATCATGATTAGCCTTTACAATGGGTTGTAAAAAAGAATCTATGTAAATGGCCAAAGATTCAAGTAATGACTTTATGCCCGAGACTATGGGGCGACATGAGGGAGACTGTACACTTTTGTGAACCTTAGGGACTAAGTAGTAGTAGTATAGTAGTAGAATATTGGCACCCGAGGATTATTAACTATAAGCATATCCCGTATATCACTGGAAATTATTCCTAACTCAGTTGCCTCCTTTAAGGTATTATCAATAATACGTTTATATTCACTGGTGGCATGTGGCAAGTGACATGTATACATTTGTGTCGTGAAGATGACAGGCTGCTTCTTGTATATAAAAAGTACGATCCATCACGGCCGTTGAGCCACCTTTGTCGGCTCTTTTAATTATTAGCTCCCTGTCATTTTTAAGACTATGCATAGCTTGCTTTTCAGCCAAAGACATATTGTTAGGTGTTTTAGATTTAATTTTATCCCATTTATTAATAACTTCTTTTTTAACCATATTTTCAAATACCTCCAATGTAGAGCTAGAGACTATTGGATCATATTGACTTTTTTTACGCAATTGTTTTTGGAATAGTTGCGTGGTAATCTCTCTTAACACTATCGCTAGTTGAAAATTGCATTCTAACACGTATATTCCTACACATGCGGTTAAAGTCAACAATGAAGTCAAATGGTTGATTCTGATGTTGTGGCACAAAGTTAAGTCCTTTATTAAGAACCGCTATTTGTTCTTTAGATAGCATCTTAGATGAAATATTCAACGCTAGTGCATTCAGGTCTTCTTGCGGTTTTTGTTCTTCTATAGGGTTTTTGGATCGCCAGGTCCTTGGTGTGAACTTGTCACTGAATCGCTTTCCTCTTGAGTATTGGTATTCTCCAAAAAAGGCCGATTTTTTTCTTGCAGTCTGTTTATAAGAACGTAATTGCATAGGTTCTTTTTGCGCTCTATTATTAGAACTAGACATAGATTCCTCCAATCTTGTGTCCATATGTGGTGTTCTTATTGTTCTCCTTGTATTACGATATCGGGCTCGTTCTTCTTGCCAAGTATAGACCCAGTTATTCAAATAATCTTGCGTGTCACGCTCAAATTTATTCAACTTCGATTGCAATAATTTAACTTTCAGCTCATCCACAGTAGATCTTAGACGGTCTTGTGTTTCATTATAAACATCTCCATTTGCATATTTCTTGAACTCTTCATCACAGGATTTTATATCATCCGTTGTCTTCTGGATGGCTAATTGAAGATGTTGTATTGTCAGCAGCATAAGGTCCATTGAATATCGATTTGATAGTGCAAACCATCTCTCTCTTGTATTTAACGTAATCTTTTAGCAATATAGGTTATAGGTTAGTTCTTAACCCTCTCGGTATACGCATTACTTTGATATATTCAGTTAGAGTGGTGGCGTGTAGGGAAAGAGATACCTCCTTCTTTTTCAGGTGTTCTAGGCGTTTCCCTTAATCAATAGTAGTAGTTTCCTTAGCTAAGGAAACTAAGACGCTATCTAAGGAACAAATAGCGGTTCTTAATAAAGGACTTAACTTTGTGCCACACCATATATCACTGCAAATAATAATCCCTGTTAAAACATAACTTTTACTAGACTTGCTAAAATATTAATATCTTAACCCCTATATATTACCACTGCATACCTAGATGATACAGCATACTGTGCACTGTCCGTCAGTGGAGTAATCGCCCCGATAAAGAGCGGCTCCGCTTTAATGACAGACAATGTCACTACATGCGTGTATAAACACCTTTATATCCCAGCTATCCCGACGCGTTTCCCCCGTACTGTATTAGGGTTCATCAGGGGATTCAAAATTCGCTGTGGAAAAAGAATACGCTATATACAGCGCATATACTACAACACATGTACTTCCCATTCAAGTTAGATAAGTGAACTGATACTTAGCTTAAGTGCTGCCTGGTATAAAGACGATAAATCCCGCAGCTCCTCTAGTACGCTGGCACCCAAGATAAGAGGGATACAGAGCAGGATTGTCTCTGTCTCCCTTATATGTCTTAAATGACCCCGCAAATGTATAATATACAGATCCCCAGTGTTTACACATAGATGGTAATGATTTATGCCCGTTTCCGGGTTCCCATTAGTATGTGTGCAGATTTCACTGCTCATGGTTATCCGGCGTTCCGGATGTTCAACTGCGCATGTCCGGAAGTAAAATGCCTGTCGCTTCCGGTTAGCACCGCCGGAAACGACACTGCGCATATGCTGAAAGCCGGCACAAACCACGCGGCGCCCGGCGTTCTAAATAGAGCACTGCGCATGTCAGGAAAACACAACATGCCATTACCAAAACAAGCTCCCGGGATCAACGCCATATCTGTAGTCACAGTTACGTTAGAGTTCAGATGCACTCCCAACTGCACTCACTGACTAACCGCCACAAAGTCAAGACCTTGGCAAATGTGCTTATTAATAACGCCACATCATCTGCCATGATGTATGGTAATAAAAGACTGATGTGGCGGGACATCTATGATTGATTTCCCTGAGCAAAATACATAGCATACATGGTTTGACACGGGCTTAAAACGGAGCCAGAAGACAACATTCGGGGTACAAAAATTCATTGTCCTCAGCTGACATAGATTATCAAGCTGTAGGTAATCAATGAATATAATGAAAGATTAAAGATATGATACTGATACATGTTCATTGGTCAGGCTTAAAAAATCAATAGTGGTCCTCTGTGAAGAGTGCGAACCGAACAAAGCAATGTGGACAGGCCCAAAGCAGAGTCTATTCAATAAAGCAACCAAATTGCAAAGTCTCATTTAGGCCCTTTGGTTGAACAGAATCCATACGATAAATCCATTGGGCCTCCTTACACAGAATTCGTCTATCCCATTCTCCTCCTCTAGGGGATGGTCTTACAACTTCTAAAACCAAAAAGCGCAGAGATTCCCATTCACCATTGTGATGTTCCCACACATGTCGAGCTACTGGCGTGTCTCTTCTATTTCGTATATCCCCCAGATGTTCGCCCACCCTTCTTTTAAATGTTCTCCTTGTTTTTCCAATGTAATTGAGTGGGCAGGGGCATGTACACATGTAAACTACTCCTTCTGTCCTACAATTGGCAAAATCACGGATGAAAAATTGCTTTCCATTTGAGGCACTTGTGAAGGATTTGGTTTGTTGTACATATGGGCAGGCTACACATCTCTGCCCACATTTGAACATGCCCATCGGTTTCCTTTCTAACCAGGTGCCTTGAGAGGGTATTGGTGTATAGTGACTATGGACCAGTCTATCTTTGATGGATCTACCCTTCCGATAAGTTATCGAGGGGGTTGGAGGAAGATATCCTTCTAGGTCCTGGTCCAACATCAAAATGCCCCAATATTTTTTGAGGATATTAATTACTTCTAGATTTCTGTCATCAAAGGTTGCAACTATACGTGCTCTATTGGTCTCTTTATCTACCTGGGACTTGCCCTGTAATAGAGTTGTCCTATTTTGTTTTTGTGCATGCCTAAAGGCTGATTCCAGGACTTTTGTAGGATATCCTCGATTAAGGAATCTCTCTCTCAAAATACCTGACTGTCTTCTAAAATCCTCATCTCTGGAGCAATTTCTCTTAACTCTCAAAAATTGACCTTTCGGTATTCCTCTCTTACAGGGTAATGGATGGTAACTTTTCCAGTGTAACAAACTGTTAGTTGCTGTAGGTTTCCTATATATATCTGTATGAATATTGCCATTCAGATCTTTAATGATAAGGACATCCAGAAAAGGTAAACATCTCTCCTGCATTTCAAATGTGAAGTGCATACCGATATTGTTTTTGTTGAGTTGTGCAACAAACTCCTCAAAATGACATCTTGTACCTTCCCAGAGAATGATGATGTCATCAATGTACCTCCCCCAAAATAATATCTGGGGGGGCCATTGATCATCTCCCGGTTGAGATACCAAGGTAGCCTCCCACCAGCCCAGGAACAGATTTGCATATGCGGGAGCGCAAGAGCTCCCCATTGCAGTGCCCCTGAGCTGGTGGAAGGTCTTGTTGCAAAAAACAAAGTAATTATGCCGTAGTACAAAATCGAGTAGTCTAATGACAAAAGCATTATGGGCCTGAAATTCAATACTTCTTGTGGACAGAAAATATTCAACTGCCTGAATACCCCTTTCATGTGGGATATTACTGTATAGGCTTTCAACATCTATGGAGCCCAATAGTACTTCTTTATTAACACTAATCCCTTCTAGTCTACGCAAAAGATCTGAAGTATCTCTTATGTAAGACGGCAATGTAATTACGAAATCCTGTAAGATATTATCTATGTAGATCCCTACATTTTGCGTAATTGATCCCACACCTGAGACTATGGGTCTACCTTTAAGTGGGGTACAGCCCTTATGGATCTTAGGGATCGAATAGAAAGTCGGTATTTGGGGGTTAGAAGGCATCATAAATTTGAATTCTGTTTGTGAAATAAGACCCATCTCTAAACCCTCCACGAGTATCTTCTCTAGTTCTATAGTAAAGGCTGTTGTTGGATCCATAGGTAAAATATCATAATACCTTTTGTCCTTAAGAAGATCGTTACACATCTGTTTGTACATGTCATGATTTAATATGACTATATTTCCCCCCTTATTGGAGGGTTTGATAATTATAGACTTATCTCGTTCCAGTGCTGACAACGCTTCTAATTCCTCTCTACTGAGATTATTGTGGAATGGTAATCTCTGTTCGCCTAGATCACGAAGTTCTTTTGAGACTATTTGCAAAAATAAATCAATTTCATGTGTATCCAGCTGACTCGGGGGCATTCTCCTACTTTTAAGCTTCAATTTAGTTTGTCCCTCTCTAATCTCTTCCTCCTCCATAAGGGACACTAGAGTGCGTATGCCTTCCAGATCCTGTGTCGTGACGCCCAACTGTTGGCATTCGATCTTATCTTTGATTTTAAAAAATGCCACACCATCAGAATCAACCATTTGACTTAATTGTTGACTTTAACCGCATGTGTAGGAATATACGTGTTAGAATGCAATTTTCAACTAGCGATAGTGTTAAGAGAGATTACCGCGCAATTATTCCCAAAAAATTGCGTAAAAAAAGTCAATATGATCCAATAGTCTCTAGCTCTACATTGGAGGTATCTGAAAAGATGGTTAAAAAAGAAGTTATTAATAAATGGGATAAAATTAAATCTAAAACACCTAACAATATGTCTTTGGCTGAAAAGCAAGCTACGCATAGTCTTAAAAATGACAGGAAGCTAATAATTAAAAGAGCCGACAAAGGTGGCTCAACGGTCGTGATGGATCGTACTTTTTATATACAAGAAGCAGCCCGTCATCTTCAGGACACGAATATATACATGTCACTTGAATCTGATCCCACCAGTGAATATAAAAGGATTATTGATGATACCTTAAAGGAGGCAACTGAGTTAGGAATAATTTCCAGTGATATACGGAATATGCTTATAGTTAATAATCCTCGGGTGCCAATATTCTACTACTACTACTACTACTTAGTCCCCAAGGTTCACAAAAGTGTACAGTCTCCCCCATGTCGCCCCATAGTCTCGGGCATAAAGTCATTACTTGAACCTTTGGCCATTTACATAAATTCTTTTTTACAACCCATTGTAAAGGCTAATCATGGTTGTTTACAGTACACTAAACAATTTTTGGAGAAAATCCAGGATGTGGATACATCCAGAGTTACATGGCTATGTACTATGGATATTAAATACGTATTATTATTATTATTATTATTTATTTTAGAGCGCCATTAATTCCAGGGTGCTGTACATTCAAGGGGAATTACATACATAACAAATGTTGAACAAATACAGTGGTGACGAAAAATGACTAGTAACTGATACAGAGAGGAAAGAGGACCCTGCCCGTGAGGGCTTACTATCTCCAACGAAGAGAGGTGGAGACAGACGGTGTGGGGTGGACATGTTTGTGGGCTTGGTGTACTGGTGGTTGGGTTAGTTGATGTTATATGGTATCCTGAAGAGATTGGTTTTCAAGTTGCGTTTGAAACTGGTGAAAGTTGGGGAGAGTCTGATGTTTTGGGTTAAGGAGTTCCAGAGAATGGGTGAAGCACGAGTGAAGTCTTGGAGACAGTTGTGTGAGGAGCTGATGAGAGGGGAGCAGAGGAGAAGGTCCTGTGAGGAGCGGAGATTGCGTGAGGGGAGGTATCTGGAGATTAGAGCAGAGATGTATGGAGGGGAGAGGTTATGGAGAGCCTTGTAGGTCAGGGTTAGCAACTTGAACTGAATTCGCTGGGCAATTGGTAGCCAGTGAAGGGATTGGCAGAGAGGAGAGGCAGAGGAGTAGCAAGGAGAGAGGTGAATCAGACGGGCAGCAGAGCTGAGGATGGTTTGAAGGGGAGCGAGAGTGCTGGATGGGAGGCCACAGAGAAGGATGTTGCAGTAGTCGAGGTGGGAGATGACAAGGGCGTGGACTAGCGTTTTTGTATTGTCCTAGGTGAGGAATGGGCGGATGCGTGAAATATTTTTCAGGTGGAGGCGGCAGGTGGAGGTAAGGGTTTGGATGTGGGGTTTGAAGGATAAAGAGGAGTCAAAGGTTATCCCAAGGCAGCGGACTTGTGGAGCTGGTGAGAGGGTGTAGCCATTGACAGTGATAGAGAGATCAGGTGGAGGGATGGAGTGGGACGGTGGAAAGATGATGAATTCTGTTTTATCCACATTTAGTTTTAAGACAGGAGGAGAAGAAGGAGGATATGGACGATAGGCATTCTGGGATCCGGGAGAGAAGAGCGTTAATATCAGGACCAGAGATATAAAGCTGGGTGTCGTCCGCATACAGGTGGTAGCGAAAGCCATGTGAGGCTATGAGCTGACCCAGGCCAAGAGTGTACATAGAGAAAAGGAGTGGGCCCAGGACTGACCCCTGAGGGACACCAACAGAGAGCGAGCGGGAGGAGGAGGAGGAGCGAGAATGAGAGACACTGAATGTCCGTTCATAGAGGTATGAGGAGATCCAGGAGAGGGCCAAGTCCGTGATGCCGAGGGAGGAGAGGATTTGTAGCAGGATGGAGTGGTCGACAGTGTCAAAGGCAGAGGACAGGTCTAAGAGGAGAAGCACAGAATAGTGGCGTGAGGCTTTAGCAGTTACTAGGTCGTTGGTGACCTTGGTTAGGGCAGTTTCAGTGGAGTGGTTGGGTCGGAAGCCTGATTGGAGTGGGTCAAAAAGAGAGTTGGAGGAGAGGTGGGGTCGAGAGATGGTTTCTTAAGGATAGGTGTGATGGACTTCCGGGGGCGGGGCATCCAGCATGGCCGCGTTTTACACCAGCTCCTGAAGGAGACCACAGTATCCGGGTGCTAGTGTAGCCATCCGTGCCTGCAAGCCCGCAAAAACCACCAAGGACATCCACGGAGAATTGGGGCACCTGGTCCGGTGCCTATGGCCACCAGGAGACGCCCCGGGAGTCCGTAGCAGCGAGTCTGCCGCGAGAGGCCTAGGAGCGAGGCCGCAGTCGCCATCTTGGCCGGAAGCCGCACAAGCTGAGACACCCATCCTGCTTACCTGCCTGCATCAACGGCGTGTGGACTGAGAGCGCGGAGATCGGCGCCGGGGGAGACGGTGGACTCCACAGTAGCTGGGCTCAGCGAGGCTCCTACATAGACGCTGCGGCCGTGCGCCGGGACCGGAGACGGCGAGGAGTGGAGTGCGGGAAGCAGGCGCACCGGAGTCCGGCGCGAGAATCATCAGCTGGAGGAGGACGCTGCGGGTGTAGACGGCGATCCGGGACCTGCAAAGCAGGGGAAACCCCGCACGGGAGCGTGCGCTTCACAGCGGGAACCTGTGAGTACAGTCGCTGGGGGAGTACAGTGCCCAGCTGGCCGACCTCTGGATTCTGCAGCCATAATTTATCTGTCTGTGGCACCTGCAAGCCACACAAGGACAGGCTGAGAGCCGGGGGTCTTTCTCTCCTCCTCTGACCCGCCAATACCTGGGGACAGTGCATAATTCATACAGTGCCCTCCTAAGGGACGTGCTTGTTCAGGACAGTCGCCCTCAGCTAGCACACTGTCTGCTGTTCTTTCTTAGTGGGAAACCACATTGATCACAGCCCAGGGGGGAAGGGTACGCTGGCCCTCCTCTGCTATATCTCTACCTGCCTCACTACCACCGTTGTGGCATAGAGTTAATTGAAAGTTATTAGGACTGTGGGGAAACGTTGCTCCAGAAGGGGACGCTTTCTGGTTACTAATTGCTGCATCAACAGTTGTGTTGCACAGCTGAAGTGTTGATACATGGGAGAGTGCTGCCATCTACTGCTGCTAATGATGATTGCAACCCCCCTCTCTCGGCTTTCTGTTTTTGCTGATATGTACCGCTTGCCTGATGTGTGAGAGCTGAGACCCCCCAGAGACACCCCCCAATGTTCTGGTACGCAAGATTACGTTTATAATAATCACCTACTCACAGATACGACAACTGGTTCTGGACGATTCAAGGGGATCTCGGCTGCAGATCTATGACCTTTGCTAACTTGCTCTACGTAATAGCATAAATTATGGACAAATTTCTACAATCCTCTGCCACACTTAAACGCACGCGTTCTCAAAAAACGGCCACAGATAAAGTGCCAGCTACTGCAACCTCAAAACAACCTCCACAAAAATCAAGCCCAAACAAAGCGCAATCGAAACGTTCTGCTACTATGGCGCAAACGCCACCATCTTCATGCGCTGGAGCTGTCTCACAGACCATGGCGCATCTTCCTGCGAGACCGCTGAGCCCCTGGATGCCACTTCGCAAATTTTGTTGATGGTGCAGGAGGTTTCGAGAGTTACGCTTCCTGCTCTAGACAAGAGGATGGACGTAATGCAAGCTTCAGTTAATGCGGCATTGACCCGGATAACTAGCAACTCACAAAAGCTGGTCGAACTGGAATCTCGCACGGGCACTGTGGAAGATGGTATCACCAGGCTAGACGGGGCAACATCTGCGCAACAATCTTTGATTGACAGTTTGCAAAGCAAAATTGACGACCTAGAGAACCGCGCGCGTCGTAATAACCTCAGATTTATCGGTGTACCAGAAGCCATCCCAGTGGACTCGCTTGCCACATACTTGACGACAAACTTGGCCACCGCACTGGGCTTCGACACACCAAGAGATCCTCTCCTCATAGAAAGGGTTCATCGCATGGGCAATGCGGGAGACCGGCGAAACAGGCCTCGCCCAGTGATCGCCAAATTCCAAAACTGGACAATTAAAGAACGGTTTCTTAACGCATACCGACACATGCGAGAGCTGAGAGTAGAGAACGAGCGCATTCTAATGTTCCAGGACTTCTCTCTGCAATTCTCACAACAAACGCAAGGCCTTTCACCCAGTCTGCCAGCACCTACACGAGAATGGATACGATTCCAGCTGCTCTTTTCCAGCGAAACTGCAGGTGACGGAGAATGGACAAACATCTACCTACGAAAAGCCTGAGGACGCAATAAGACGCTTCCTTCCCAATGCGCCTGGATAGAGAAAACGATAACCAGCTGGTGATTCTCCTGAGACTTTACAGGTCCTAAGTTAGCTAAGGGGAATTGTATAAGTTTAGTAATTGCATTGTTTCAATCCTTGTCTCTTTTTCCCCTTCTCCTCCCACCCCCCTTTCCCGTACCCCTCTCTTTGCTATCTCCTTTTTGGAAGCGGCTCCTGTTCAGTGGGGAGGGGGGGGGGAGCAAGATATGATGTCGTTCTGATTTATGTGCCAATTGGAATATAGAAAAGTGGCCGGGGGGGCACCCTAATTTGGGGGCTAAAGCTCTTGAAAAGTTGGTTAATTTCTCCGTTTTAAGCCTGTTGGCTTTCCAAAATTGAGCCTTATAGAGGCCAAATGTGTACAGGGCTTGCTAAATTTTTGGTTTGGTTAATTGTGATGTGTTCTCTTCTCTTGAGTCTCAGGCAAGATGGGGGGGAGGGTTGGAAGATGCGGCTCGATAGGTGGTGCGTGGCTCTCACCTCCCCGGTAGGAAGGGAACATGGGGGCGCTCGCTGGGACGCCTCTCATGTTTTTCGGCCTGCGATATGCTCGCTCCTGCGATTTCCACACTGGGACACAGGATGAATAGTCCTACAGTGGAGGGCGGAGCTGAGTCTTCGGCAGTGTTACTCAAACTGATATCTTGGAATGTGGCAGGATTAAATACCCCAGAGAAGCGAAGACAGGTAATGACACATATGAAACGCACAAAAGCAGACGTATTTTTCTTGCAAGAAACACATTGGCAAAAGGACAGATTCATCCCAATTAAGGCCCCCTGGTTAGACACGCCAATTCTGGCGAACTACCACTCAAAATCTAGAGGGGTGGCGATATACTTTAGGAAGGGGACCATACAGTCTATAGAGGATAAGTTTGTTGACCCTGAAGGCAGATTTATATACCTGAGGGTACGTATTGCAAACACCACATATACATTGTGTAATGTCTATGCACCATGTGGAGGGGGACGAGAGTTCTTTACCCATCTTACGGATTTTGTCATTATGAAACCGCATTCTAATCTTATACTGATGGGGGACTTTAACGCGGTACTTGACCCCAGAATTGATAGGTCAACACCCCAAACAGGGGAAAATACCAGGGGCTCTTCACTGGAGGATATGGTCAGCAGACTTGAGGTATTTGATTACTGGAGGGCGGTCAATCCAACTTCGCGAACATACACCTTCTATTCTTCGGTCCATAGGTCATTCTCCCGCATAGACATGGCTCTGATTTCTACGTCCCTGTACCATAGGGTTACTGACGCGGATATATTACCAATAGCGATATCTGACCATACCCCCATCGCACTATCTATGGGAGGACCATCCCTCTGCTTAGGGACGCGAGCTTGGAGATTTCCGGCCTACCTTCATCAGTCTGATGATTTTAGGGACTTTCTTAGGACGCACTGGATGCAGTTCCTGAAAGATAATGCGGTTCATGCGCAAAATACCCCTCTTCTGTGGGCGACAGCGAAGGCTGTTATGCGCGGGCATATCATTAGTTATGTCAACATGAAGTGTAAAGCGCAAAGAAAGAAATTTCAGGAGCTGCATTCCAGCCTATGTCACCATCAGAATAGGTTCTCTGTAGATCCCTCGGCCGCAAACCATCAGCGTTTTACAGAAGCACAAAACCTGTTGAACACGTTCCTCCAGGGGGAAGCTAAGGCCAACTTGAATTGGCAACGGAACCAATACTATCGCTGGGGAAATAGGATGGGCAAGATTCTGGCGAATACAACAAAACCGTGGCGTAGCAGACCGCCTATTGCGGCTATAAAATCTACCTCTTCAGGAATTATCCTGACAGAACATGGGGACATTGAGAAAGAATTTGTAGCTTTCTATGAATTGCTGTATGGAGCGGACCCCTATAACGCTCAGAAGGTGACATCCTTTTTGGACAAGTTGTCTTTGCCAGAGATCTCGGAAGAACAGAGAAACTCTTTTAGAGGCTGAGAATCACAGAAGAAGAGGTGCGCGTGGGGTGAGGGGGGTGGCGAATGGGAAAAAAACCCCCCGGGGCCGGACGGCTTCCCAGCGGAATTTATAAAATGTTGAAATCCCCCCCTCTGGCAGGACTATAAAATGACATTTATTTCCAATAAAAGGGGTGGATCCCTTTTTTTTACGATTCAGCACGTACTTTTTAAAAACCCAAAAAAACCCTTTTTTTCAAACATCATATAACCAATTTTTTTCCCTGCAAACCCATGACTAAAGGGTTTTAGCAAAGATCTGGCGACTGGGAGAAAAATTTTTTTCCCCGAACAAATACATCCCCCCCAGAATTTTTTTTATACTAATGGCCCCTACAAAAAAGTTAAACAGCTATAGCGGCCAAACGCGGGCGGGGTCAGAAGCACCCGTATCCAGCTTTTTAGCCGGGAGCCAAAAAGGGCCTTTGAAAGGTCTCCTGGCCATTCTGGATGCCCCTTTTTCACGCCCGGGATTTGGGAACCTCTTCGTCGGTTTCCCCTGCCCATATGCGCCCCAAATGCCACGACGCCCTTTGCTTTTTAATAACCAGTTTTCCCCCATTATAGCCCTTTTATAGAGAGCAAAACAGGGATTCCCCTCTCACCCTTGTTTTTAATTTGTCCATAGACCCCCTTTTTTCCCATATAACCAACACCTTATCAAGGCATTTTGTCCCCGGGCAGAGACTCAAGGTCCAGCCATCTGATGCCCTTCCAATGATCAGGAACCCCCAGCAAAATTTTAACTCCTTAGACTGATAGGGGTGACTGCTGATCTCTGTCTGGTTACACACAAGTGGACAAAAGCGGGGTATGCTCTGAAACCCCTCGAGCCGCTCTGGTCAGAGCCATCAGATCGGGTGGGCAACCGGGCTATGAAATACCTAGGGGTATGCTGAAAAATTTCCCCAAAAAATTTATCGCTGCAAACATTCCAATATCGGGGAATTATCAAACTATGAAAAACTGGGCCGCCCTCCCCCTGTCCTTCCCAGGAATGAAATTTTTAATAAAAATGGTAGATTCCCCCCCCCGCGCCCCCTTTACATTTTTCACATGCTTCCTATTTTGCGGCCAGGATGAGAAGCACTTTAAAATCGCAAACAGAAAATTTTATATAAAAATTTAAGAGGGCCCAATTTCCCTCTATAGTGCTTCAACAGCCCCAAATTAAAACGGAGGCCTAGGATTTCCCAATATTCGCCTTTTTGACTTTGGGGGCCAGGCCTTTTCGACAAAATGGAGCAAACTACAACAGTCTTCACGGATAGTTCATTAGATCACGAAGGGTTACACGGGATCTCCTCTCAATTTCCTGCATTTACCTTATGGAGACCCCCCGAGACCGGGGAAAGGGGGATCAGCGCTTATGCCGGGATGGGGGTGGGCGAAAGTTAGGGAACTAAAAATTTGAACCCGGATTTTTCTCCATTTTTTTTCTCTCATACGTAACCCCAATTCCAGGAGGGAAAGCACAAAGACTTTTAGAATAGTACAGATTTCCGTACCCAATGAAACAACTAGTACACCCCCAAAACAAAACAGATATTTCTACCCAGAACTTCAAAGCCTCTACCCAACCCCCGATTCCATTCTTTAAATACCTACAGGATCTACTAAAAATCAAGGGGAAGCGGGACCCCAAAATGATGACTGGGCACGATTTTTGACCCCTGTGTTTCTTAAACCCTCCCCAAGACGAGCACAACTGCGGTAGCTTAAAGTATCTTTTAAGGACTTTTGGGCTAACAGAACACGCTTTGGCCAACATGTAAAAATAGAAGAAAGAAATCCTTCACGCACCCCCAGTCTTCACATAAAATCTGTTTATTTTGGCTACTTGTCAAACATACAGGGGAACGGAGAAAGAGGACAAAAGGCAAAAGCCTTTTTGTGTGCAACCCCGCTTTCCCCCTAAGCCCACGGTTAACTTGCGTCATCACGCTTTATGTCCCCGTATCTGTCAATCAACATAAATCACATACAAAAAAAAAGACAAACATATTATAAAAACGATAAAAGATCATTACATCTTGAGGCCAAGCGGACCCGCGCCTCTGGCGCAGGATCCAAAGTGCTTCACACTGTAATAATTTATGTGCCTTCCAACCATCTAAGGCAACAAAATTCGTTGAGACCTGCAAATTTAACCCCTACTGTATCATTCCCATTAATCTTCATGTTTTATCCATCTCGGGGCTCCCTCCACTCCTAAGAGAGTATAGATGT
>JAODAL010062793.1:0-19569 GCA_025379985.1 Phyllomedusa bahiana | reverse complement strand
CCTGACCAGACTTGTGGTATTGGCTCTCACGCCCTGTAATATGAACGCAGAAGAACACCAACAGGGTAAAGGTGGGGGCCTGACCGGACTTGTGGTATTGCTCACACTGCCCGTATGTTTGCCTTAAAGAGCAACCGGGGTTTAAAGGTGGTGCCTGAGCAGACTTGTGGTATTGTCTCACTGCCCTGTATATATGACCTGCAGAAGAACGCCCGGGGTAAAGGTGGTGCCTGGCCAGCTTGTGGATTGGTTACACTCCCCTGTATTTGACTGCGAAGAACAGCCAAAAAGGGTAAAGGTGGTCCCGAGCCAATTGTGGTTTTGGCTTTAAAATGCCCTTTTTTGACCGCAAAAGAACCCCCAGACGGGTAAAGGGGTGCTGACCCAGACTTTGGTATTGGTCCAATGTCCGGGATGTATGCCTCAGAAGAACAGCTTCATACTTTCTGCACTGTCTTTAAGAGATTTAGAACTGTTTATGGGCTGTTATACTGTCCCCCCTTTTGGTTTTATTTGTGCAAAAACTTTAACTTTTACTCATCTGTCATAAAACTTTCCCCCGGCTTGGGGGCATCCGTGGTTTTGGGGGAAACAAAAATTGGGCAACAATGATTTTATTTATTATATCAAAGGCTTCCTTCCGTGATCACCGTTCTGTTCGGTGTTTTCTAGTAGTTCGCCCAGGGACGGGGGGGGGTTCTGCTGTTTGTTGTCAAATTTGTCAGGATTGGCCATTGTGCTCTTGGAGCAATCTTCACAGGACACCTAGTCTTAAAGGGGTTGTCCCAAAAGACATTGAGGCATTAAAAGTCTGTTGGTTTAGTCCACCTTTGGGGCAGGCCTCTTAAAAAACAAATGGGCCCCTGGGATAGAAAGCGTGGACCAAAAACATGAAATTGGACTAGGTCCCGTAGCCACCCCAAGCACCCCTATATTATCACGCCCCTTTAGTTGGTCATTGCGCCTGCACCTCAAAAACCGATTGGCAAGGGAGGGACCTTTGGCTCATTCTACACCATGATTTTTTTTTGTTTGACCCTAAAAATATACACAACAGTAAAAAAGCAAAGCCACCATGGGATCCAGGGTATGTTTCTTGTATTCCTGGGACAAGCATACCCCACCTGGGGGCCCTATACTTGTAGGGCCCCCAGGCAACTGCCTAGTGTTCCCAACGGAAAAGATGGCCCTGCCTCTGGGAACCGCATATATGTCAAGGACGAAGTCCCAAATCCTCACCATTTGGATTACAGCCGAGCATCGCCGCTCTGCTAAACTCAGAACTCCCATTCATGTCTATGGGAGAGTACCAACCACCTTTCTGGGAGGTACAAGTATAGCAGAGCGGCGATGCTGTAATCCAAATGGAGAGGTTTGGGGGCTCGTTCTTGAGATATACACAGGTATCAAAGGCGGGATCCACACCTAACAGACATTGATGGCATATCCTGGCCATATGCCATCAATGTCTCTAGTGAGACGACCCCATTTAAGTAGACCAACAACAGTTCTGAATTTTTTGGATAAGACAATGGGCCACATCCACAAAACTTCTGGCACAATTTGTGCCAAAAGTACTAGGGTGCTTGCGTTACACCACATGATGTTGCATGATGTTTTTCAGACAGTTTCTAGGCACTTATGCGCCTCATCCGACAAAAGGGGTGTGGCCTCAGAAAAGCGGGGGTGTCTTCGCTGAAAGTGGAGTTGGAATGTATGTGATGCTTTGAACCCCCGTGGTTTTTAACTGTTTACAAATCCTAAAGGTATGTTCACTGTACAGTACGCGCCGCAATACACCGTGTGTTTTGGGAGTCTCGCTGATCAGCATGTACTCCCGAAGCGTGGGGAGCCTGGCAGCCCGCCGGCCCCATAGACATGCATTACCCATAGACATGCATTACCAATAGACATGCATTACCAATAGACATGCATTACCCCTAGACATGCATTACTCATAGACATGCATTACTCATAGACATGCATTACCCCTAGACATGCATTACCCCTAGACATGCATTACCCCTAGACATGCATTACCCATAGACATGCATTACTCATAGACATGCATTACCCCTAGACATGCATTACTCATAGACATGCATTACCCCTAGACATGCATTACCCCTAGACATGCATTACCCCTAGACATGCATTACTCATAGACATGCATTACCCATAGACATGCATTACTCATAGACATGCATTACTCATAGACATGCATTTCTCATAGACATGCATTACTCCTAGACATGCATTACTCATAGACATGTCACTTATCTCCCCGCGCTTACAATACGATTGCATTGTACGCACGGGGAGACGAAGCGTAATCCATAATTCTCTATGAGAACTGTGGCTTGCATTTTGCTGTGTAAACGCGCAATATGCCGCGAAAAACGCTGCAAAATGCGTGCCAAGTTAAGCCGTTTAAACATACCCAAAGAACAAACAGTGAAATACATACATCATACATGCCAACTCTCCCGTTTTGGCGGGGGGGTCCCCCTATTTGGGGTCCTCTCCCGCCCTCCCGGGGGAGTTGGCATTCCTCCCGCCGCCTGCAGGCGGCGGGGGTTCTTTAAATTACCGCGGCGCAAGAGTAGCGCTAGTGCGCTACTCTGGCGCCGCTGGACCGCTCCTACAGGCGGGTGCAGCGGCCGCAGCGGCCGCTCACCCGCCCGCGGTCTCACGTGCGGGGAGGAGGCAGGAGGGATCGCCCCTCCTCCCTCCTCTCCCTGTATGTACGGCGCCGGTGTGTGCGCCGTACATACAGGTCAACGGCGCAGGGGGAAGTGACGCGCGGCTGCAGGGGAGTGACGCGCGGCTGCTCTCACTTCCCCCTGCGCCGCTGAAGAGATCGGTCGGGAGCGGCCGCGCTGCAGGAGCCTGGTAAGGTAAGTGGATTTTATTATTTAATTTTTATTAGCTTTAGGGGGCTCTACCTGGCTAACAGAGAGGGCAACTACCTGGCAACAGAGGGGGCACTACCTGGCAACAATGGGGGCACTACCTGGCTAACAGATGGGGGCACTACCTGGCTAACAGAGGGGGCACTACCTGGCTAACAGAGGGGGCACTACCTGGCAACAGAGGGGGCACTACCTGGCAACAGAGGGGACATCTACCTGGCAACAGAGGGGACATCTACCTGGCAACAGAGGGGGCACTACCTGTCAACAGAGGGGGCACTACCTGGCAACAGAGGGGGCACTACCTGGCAACAGAGGGGACATCTACCTGGCAACAGAGGGGGCACCACCTAGCAACAAAGGGGGCACTACCGGGCCAACAGATGGGGCACTACCTGGCAACAGAGGGGGCACTACCTGGCAACAGAGGGGACACTACCTGGCAACAGAGGGGACACTACCTGGCTAACAGATGGGGGGCACTACCTGGCTAACAGATGGGGGCACTACCTGGCTAACAGATGGGGGCACTACCTGGCTAACAGATGGGGGCACAAACTGGCTAACAGAGGGGACAACTACCTCGCTAAAAGATGGGGCCACTACCTGGCAACAATGGGGGGCACTACCTGGCTAACAGATGGGGGCACTACCTGGCAACAGATGGGGCACTACCTGGCAAACAGATGGGGGCACCTACCTGGCTAACAATGGGGGCACTACCTGGCAAACAGATGGGGGCACCTACCTGGCTAACAATGGGGGCACCTACCTGGCTAACAATGGGGGGCACCAACCTGGCTAACAAAGGGGGGCATCTACCTGGCTACAAATTTGGCTCTACCTGGATACAGAGGGGGCATCTACCTGCCTGTAAGGGGCACTACCTGGTTATGGGGGGCTACTACCTGGCTATAAGGGCATCTACCTGGCTTTCTTCCAAAGCCGTTATGCAGTTAGGTGGAGTGGGTGTGGCTTTTTGAAGGGGCGTGGCATACCAACAAGATGGGCGTGTCCATGCTCCGCGCGCCGCCCACTAAATTCTCCTGCTTTTTCATTTTCGAAAGTTGGCAACTATGACATACATAAACTACCCCTAACTTAATGGGGCCCCCAGGCAATCGCCTAGAGTGCCCAATGGATAAAATTACCCCACATGAGGAAATGAGGATTATACCAGATGAGCTTACTTTTTCTTGGAACTTTATGTCCTGTGTGTATGGAGAGAACAATACAAATGATGACACAATTATAGGAGATATGGTCATGTTTTGTATCTATTCAAAAAAAGGCCCATGGGAAATGAACTAGAACTCTGTAGCATCACCTATTGGATGCAGCCAGGACTTTGCAGCGCCATCTATTGGATGTAGCGTTCCCCAAGTCACATACAGATCACTCAGTCTTGCAATGTTATTGGAATTAGAGCCAACCAGATATTCATCTGCAGACAGCTGTTTTGGGGTGCTTGCCCCTCCTCAGTGCAGAGTAGATACTGGTTGGTAGCGGCCCCCAACCTTTTTTCCCCCAGGGACCTGTTTTATAGAAGACAATTGCTCCACTGACCAGTGGGGGCGGGGTTTTTGGAGACGTGCATATTAGGGGCGGGGTTATGCAGGAGGTTTAGAATCACACGAGAAAACACCCAATAAAGTGTATACTGTGTCATTTAGGGGTATAGTATGGGGTAACCAGTATTTTATAACTGCAGACTGATTGCCGGCTTTGTGGGTCAGTTTTATATTAATAATGCTGACCCACAGAGCTGACAATCAGTCTGGGGTAATATTGATCAGCTCTGTGGGTCAGCATTATACATGTATATAATATACATAGGTAATCAGCTCTGTCATTATAGAGCTATATTGCCCCCAGTAGTCATCATAGATATATGCCCCTGCAGTCATTATAGATATATATTGCCCTGTGGTAATTAATAGATATATATGCCCCCTGGAGTAACTAATAGATATATATGCCCCCTGTAGTAAGTAATAGATATATATGCCTCCTGTAGTTATTAATACATATATATGGCCCCTGTAGTAATTAATAGATATATCTGGCCCCTGTAGTTATTAATAGATAAATATGGCCCTGTAGTAATTAATAGATATTTATGGCCCTATAGTTATTAATAGATAAATATGGCCCTTGCTGTAAGTAATAGATATATATTGTCCCTGTAGTTAATAATAGATGTAAATTCCCCTGTAGTAAGTAATAGATATATATGGCCCGTGTAGTTATTAATAGATATATATGGCCCTGTAGTAATTAATAGATATATATGGCCCGTGTAGTAATTAATAGATATATATGGCCCTGTAGTAATTAATAGATATATATGGCCTGTGTAGTTATTAATAGATATATATGGCTTCTGTAGTAATTAACAGATATATATATATGGCCCCTGTAGTTATTAATAGATATATATGGCCCCTGTAGTTATTAATAGATATATATATGGTCCCTGTAGTAATTAATAGATATATATGGTACCTGTAGTTATTAATAGATATATATGGCCTTAGTAATAATTGTTAAAATCCCCCCCGGAGTAATTAAAAGATATATGGGCCCTGTATAAAAATGATAAATGGCCCGATAATTAATAGAATATATGGCCCTTAGTTATTAATAGTAAATAGACCCCTCGAAATTTAATAGATTTATATTTCCCGTTTGTTTAAAAATAGATATATATTCCCCTTAGTAATTAATAGATATATTGGCCCGTAGTTATTAATAGATATATTGCCCCCGGAGAATTTAAATAGAAAATTTTTTTGGCCCCTGTATTTTTAAATAGATATTTTATGCCCCTGGGTATAAAGATATACAGTATATGGCCCTCCTGCAGAAAATTAAGAAAATGTAGGCCCGAGAAAAATACCCCAGGTTATTAAAAAGAAAAGTTACTCATTTCCCTGATCCCCGCAAAAGAGCTGCCTCCGGCGCCCCGGTAGATCCTCGGCGCAGGGGTGTGACAACATGCGCACACACCCTACGCGCGTGATTTGTAGATATAGAGCCGTGATGAACCACTCCTTTTTCCTCCAGCGAAACACCCGCACATGTGTCAGCTGCTAACTCTGGGGGGCAAGATTAAAAGGGCCAGCAGATGTTAAACCGCCTGCATTTAAGTCAAGGAAGCGGGCATCATGTTAGCCCGGCGGGGTGCCAGGCAGGGATGCACCAGGCCGGGTGGGGCCCGGGGCCCCGGGGGCGGTTGGGGACCTCTGCTCGGGGGTTCCTCTCAAGGAAAGGAAATGTAGGTGTTGAGACTCGTACACCATTTAGTCGCTCCACTAAAATTTTAAAATATATTCGAAAGGCCAGGGAAATTTATCTCCCCTACAGCACCACCTTTTGGGCGGTTCCTAAGTAATCAAACACGGGGTTTTCAATGTGAATGACGTGGTAAATAAAGGCTCAGTGAGTCAGATGTGACTTGAGAAAAGCTACGTCCAATAGGTGGTCCTGTAGAGTCCTAGATCATTTCCCATGATCCTTTTTGACCATATGTAAATTTAAGTAGAGCGACTAATGGAATATAAATCTCCACACACATACATGATGCCTCTCCTTCATGAGGAACGTTACCCCTTTCCAGTTTCCCCTAGAGCCTCTTATCCAGCCAACCAGTGTCTACTCTGCACTGATGAGGGGCAAACACCTTGAATATCTAGTTGACATTAATCTCATTCTCATTGCAAGGCTCAGTGAGTCGGATGTGGCTTGAGGAGTGTTATGTCCAATAGGAGTTCTAGGTAATTTCTCAGCCCTTCTTGATAATTAAAAACCTGTCCTTATGCCCCCTTGGGTGGGGGTGTTATGTAATGGATAGGGAGATTTTGCGGCTAGATTTAAAGGGAAGAATCTTCTGATTGTTGTTTTATCTTAAGAAAACATTTGGCTATAAATTTTTTCTTATCTTTTCACCTTTGAGTGTGAATCAGAAATGAGGAACCATAAAAAGTCATAAGGACGGTAAACAATACAATCAATGCAAGGCGCAGTGTTTACAGCACAAGAGCCCTCCTCCATATACATCCGAAATTTAATAGAAACACAAGTCTCCTTAACCCCATCCTGATCCCGGGGCAGGGCCGCATAAATACGCCCCGAGACACTAACGATTAGAAAATGTGGCCTGTTGGTCTATTGTGGCCCAATGATCAGCAACCCTGCGTCAAGATTTCAGAGTGCCGTTGGGTTAGCATGGCAACTGGGGGCCTAATGAAGGTCCCCAAAGGGCCCCCATGTTTGTGTTCAATTACACCCTGGATAGGCAAGGTGAAAAAAATGGGGGAAAAAATAAAAATACTTATACTTTTGTACAAAATTTTAAGAGTGAAAAAATCAGGCAATCCCTTTTTTGGGGGGCTACTAATTTGATGGTACTTTCGAGGTACTAGCTCCCTTCTTCAACATATTTAAAAAGAAACTGAAAAATCACGGACTTTTTTTTACAATAGACCTGGATCTCAAAGGAACTTAGAATCTTTAAAAATAACAAACTGCTGTAAGTAGAGCAGTTATTTACAACAGGGGCAAAAAAAAAACAATCTGGAAAATTTTGAGGCACGAGGGGTCATAATTCTTTCTCTTTTTGTTGTTCAGGTGGAATTTTGTGGCCCTCACAGTTGATACATAGTGTACTGAAGGGAATGAATTTTTTAAGTCTTTTTGCAAAGTTTGAAAATTTTGCATTTTAAATTTTATTCCCATTCCCTTTCCCCTCCCCTTGTCTTTAAAATGTCCCCTTAAAACCCCAACCCCCAAATCTTCAATAGATGGGCTTCTCTGGGGGAAAAAGTGCGGCCCCCTGGAAGATCAGCTCTGCTGTTTTAAAAAGGGAAACGTGCAAGTTCATGCGTGACTGAGTCTCTGCCCTGTTTCCCCCCTTAGGGCCCCGTGCAGGGGGGTTTTTCTAGGGGCCCAAAAAAATCGGGTCGGGGCCCTTTGTGTTTTCGGTAGGGCTGGGTTCACACCGACATTTTAGCCCCATTGTGAATGCGGATGTTTTTTTACAGAGAAAAAAACCCGTTTCCGTCCTAAAATTTTTTGCACATTCCCCACAGACCCGTCCTCCCTCAGCAGTCACTGTACATAAAAATCACCAATGACAAAAAAATTTTCTTTTTCAGAATTCTCCCTTTTTTATAATACCCCTAAACAGTCCACCAAAACATACAATACACATGGAGCAAATATACCGGAGGGATTTTTCTAAAAAACCCTCCTACAAAACCAAGACCCCAAAAATTTTTCCTTTAAAGGTCAAAAAATCCTGCAGACCCCGACCAAACGCACCCCCACATGTGACTACCACTGTAACAGGTCTATTAATTACCCCCGCCATAAGGGACCAGATAGTGGGAGACACCGTGACACAGACGCTGGGACTGTATATTACCCCATACAGTGCCCCAAAAAGGGGAGTACTTTTTTGTATGTACTCTGCAGAAATTATTGATTCACGCGTTTCTTTAGTGATCACCGGGGACGTTTTTTGTCCGGGCGTTCCCTTCCCTTTTCCTTTCCCCTCCCGGTTCACACCTTCATGTGATTGTCCCGGCCAAGACTCCCCGAGGTTTGGACACAAAATCTTTGAATCCTCCTTTCCCGCAACTCTTAAATTATGGTATGCAATCCCCTCAGTTAGGTATATAGGGGCCTGAAGCGTAATGGGGGCCCCAGGAGGTATTTGGGCCACAGGAGTATTAGGGGGGGCCAGGGGTATATAGGGGGGACAGGCAGTATTGGGGGCACAGGCAGGGATTTAAAAGGGGGAAGGCAGGTATATGGGGCAGAGGCGTATAAGGGGCACTGAGGCAGTATTTAGGGGCCACAGGCGGTATATGAGGCCCCAAAGGGAGTATTAGGGGGCCCAAGGGGAGTATATGGGGCCCGGGGAGTTTTGGGGGCACTGAGGGGGAGTATAAAAGGGGGCCACAAGAGGTATATGGGGCATGAGGCAGTATATAGGGGCCAAAGAAAGGTTTTTAGGGGGCACTGAGGCAGTATATGGGGGCCACAGGGAGTATATGGGGCCACGCATTTAGGGGGGGGGCCAGGGGGAAAAATTTTTTTAATTCCAAGGCAAAAAAAAAAAAGGGTTTTTGGGGGGGCCAAGGCAGGCATTTTAAGGGGGCCACAGGCAGGCATTAAGGGGGCCCCCGGCGGGATATGGGGGGGCCCCAGGGAGGATTATAAGGGCCACAGGGAGGCATTATAGGGGCACAGGCAGGGGTATGGGGCCACGAGCAGTTTATGGGGGTCACAGGGGGGCATTAAGGGGCATAGGCAGCCATTTAGGGCCCCCAGGCGGGTATGGGGGCCCAGGGAGGGATATGGGGCCACAGAAGGGGGTAGGGGGGCCCCAGGGGGGCATTTTAGGGGGACAGCAGGATATGGGGCCCCAGGCAGGGATATGGGGGCCAAGGCAGGCATTATAGGGGACAGGCAGGGTTGGGGGCCACAGGCAGGGTATGGGGGCACAGAAGGGGGAGGGCCACAGGCAGGGATTATAGGGCCAGGCAGGCATTAGGGGGACAGGGGGTAAACGCTTTAAAAAAAAACAACTTCATATCACCTTAACTCCCCCGGCGACGCGGGACCGTCCTCTTCAGCCGCGCGCTCCCCCGGCAGCTCCCGGGGCACGGGCCCCCCAAAGCGCTGTGCGTCCGAGGACAGGCGGTCGCGATGACATACTCATCGCGACGTGGGGGGTGAGGCATGGGGCCCCGGGGGTCCCCCACGGTGTGAGGGCCCCGGGGGCCCCGCGTGTCGGACCCGGAGCTGGTCCGCACTGTTTGCGGAGCGGGACGGCCGTTCTGCTCCGCGAAGCCCGAGTGTGTGTGCGTCCAAACGGCGACATCAGCTAAAGGGCCCGTCGGGTCTCCGGCCCACGGCAGCGGCCTGTACCCGGGAGACTCGGGGCACGGGGTGTTTTTTCGGGGCCCCCGAGCCCCCGAAAAAAAACGTAGGACGCCCCTGGGCTTGGGGTAGAAATTTGTGCACACATTATGAGAACACCACATTGGAAGACCTGTAAAAAGATGTCCCAAATTTCTGTGCACCTGCTGGATGTGGGACAGGACACTGTCAGGGGTGTGGTGTGGGGGGGTGCACTGTCAGGGGTGTGGATGTGGGGGGTGCACTGTCAGCGGTGTGGATGTGGGGGGTGCACTGTCAGGGTGGTTTTTATGTGGGGGGTGCACTGTCTTGGGTGGGTGGGGGGGGGCACTGTCAGGGGTGTGGATCTGGGGGGGTGCACTGTCAGTGGTGTGGATGGGGGGGGGGCCCAGTAGCGGTGGGATTGGGGGGTCACTGCAGGGGGGTTTGGGTGGGGGGGGGCACTGTATTGGTGTGGATGTGGGGGGGTGCATGCAGTGGGGGGAAAAGTGGGGGGGGTGCACGTCAGTGGGGGGGGTTTTTGGGGGGGTGCACTTTCCGTGGTGTGGATGTGGGGGGTGCAACTGTCATGGTGTGGATGTGGGGGGTTGCATGTCGCGGGGTGGATGGGGGGGGGTGCACTGTCTGTGGTGTGGTGGTGGGGGGGGGGCACTGTCTGTGGTGTGGATGTGGGGGGTGCACTGTCAGTGGTGTGGGGGGTGCACTGTCAGCGGTGTGGATGTGGGGCGGGTGCACGCGTGGGTGGATGGGGGGGTGCATGTCATGGTTTGTGGATGTGGGGGTCACTGTCAGCGGTGGGGGTTTTGGGGGGGTGCATGTCAGTGGTGTGGAGGGGGGGTGCACTGTCAGCGGGGGATGTGTGGGGTCTTGCACCTGTTTTGGAGGCAGGGTGAGGGGCCAGTCGCACTTGGGGCCTTCAGGGCGCTCTGGACAATCATACGCAGCAGGTGTGGTGGTTGCCAAAAGGAGAGGAGAGGGGGGACTGGGAATATGTCTGTGAGTCTATTGTCCCTATGTAGCACGGGTTGGAGTTCCTTGACAATTCTCCGTAGGATCTCCAGCTGTGGGTTGTAGGTGACAACTAGGGGCACTGGAGCTTCATTCTTGGTCTCTTTGTATGTAAGCAGACTGTAATTTAGTATATACTACAAGTTATCACATGTTCAAGTCCCCTAAGAGAACTAAAAATGACTGAAAATGGTTTTTTTTAAAATGATAATAAAACTTATTTTTATTATTGTTTATTATACACACACAAATAAACAATAAAAAACGTAATATAATTAGTGTTGCCACACCCTTTATAAGCCCGATCAAAAAATTTTCCCAATTATTTATTTCTGTGAAAACCTAAAAACCAGGAAAAAAATTGAATAAAAAGTAGTCAAAAGTCACACACACCCCAAACGGGGTTAAAAAAAAGGGTAGACCTCCCTGCAAAACATGGCCTAACACAGCGATGGGGGTAAAAAAAAAAAAAAGTTATTGATCTCAGAATATGGGGAGGCAAAGAAAGTTTTTTTTTTATTTTTACTTTTATTTTTAAAAGTAGTAAAACATAACAGCATCGTACTGATCCGCAGATCATTTTTTGCCCCCCCCCCCTCCTCTGTATAATATATGATGCATAAAATAAAAAAAAAATATTGTGCCGTAAAAACCAAGCCCTCATAGGGTTTTGTTGACAATTCCTACCATGATTTTATCCCCAAACAGAAACAATATTTATCAACAGTTGCAAGAAAAAGTAAATGAACTTTGGAATTATGTGGAGTTCTATTATTTAAAGGGAATGTGTCATCAAAAACTGACTTGTTGTTTAACTCACATTTTTTGTTAAACACATTTTTTAGGAATTTTTTTGGTTTTTTTTTTTTAATTTTCCAGACACTTTCAGTATTTTTTTAAATAATTTTTAAAACCCTGCATTTTTCACTTTGGCCACGGGCCAAAATAATAGTCTGCCCACGTCCGTTCTGTTTAGGAGTTTTTTCAGCATCGGCTCATTATCAGCACAAAGAGGGTCAAACTGAAAGGAGACACCAGGGGTTACAATAACACAGGACCCCCGGTACAAAAGATGTCCCGCTCCCCCCCCCCCCCCCCCACATGAACCAGGGGCGTTGCAGGGTTAAAAAACATCCGGGCTCGACCCTTTAAGTTTTTCGAGTAGGGCTTGGGCAACCCATTTTTCAACCCTTTGTAAACTGCGGATGTTTTTTAAAAGAAAAAACCTTCTTTTTCCTGTCACAATTTTCTGCACATTCCACACGGGTCCCGTCCATCCCCTCAGCAGTCACTGCACAATGAAAAACAGCAATAAACAAATCGCTTTTTCAAAAAATCTCACCCCTGTCTGACAGTGTAATACCCACAAAAACAAAAATACACACCATAATGAAGCAAAAACATCAAAGAATCAATTTACTAAAAACTCTACAAAACCAAGACCCAAACATTAAATACAAAAGGCAAATAAAAAAGCAGACCCGACCGAAACCGACCCCCACAGTGACTTCACTGTACACAGGCTTGATACAATACCACCCGCCATACAGGACCATAATGGTAGAAACTAGTTGATTTTTGATCTCAAAAATAATGATTTAAAGAGTTACATTTAGTGACCAAAGGGGGAGCCTCAAAGATTGTTCTCTTTTCCTTTTTCTTTTCCATTGTCCCAACGCCCTGAGACTTCTAAAACCCCCACCCCAATTTTCACGAAAAAAGTACAAAAAAAACATCTTAAAATTCCCACTGTATCAGGACTTCTCTAAAAATTCCTACTTATACAAACTCCCCCCTAAAAGGCCCCAAATGGTAATAAATTACCCCCTTGTGTCCCCAAAAGCTATAGGGTTCCGGGTTTTTGCCCCCGGTCCCCGCCTTGGACCGCGGGGCCCTTCCTGCCGCCCTGTTCCCCGTTGGGGCCCCCTGTCCGGGGGGCCCCGAGCCTGTGTCCCGCTATGTACTTGCCTGTCCCGTCCAGCTTTTTGCTTCCTGGGTCCTTCTGTGCACTGTCCCTCCTGGGGCCCTGCGCGCCCCCGGCAGCTTTCCTCCCTATTTATAGTTTCCTGTTCTGTGCACCTTCCTTTTTCCACCCTGACCTCTGGCTTTTAAGAGGAATTTTCTTGCCCTCAACCCCTGGGTTTCAGTTCTTTTGCATTTCCTTTTTCGCCCTCTTGCTGTGTTTGGTTGTGGCCATTTTAGCCGCCTCCCAAATATCTCTGGATTTAAACCCCCTGAAAATGCGGTTCCGTGCCCTTTGTCATTTGACCCCCCTGGCCGCCGCCCGCCCGTGTCTGTGCCCTCCTGTACCCCGGCCGTGTTTGCCCTGATTTGCTCTCCTGTTCCTCCCGGGTGTTCCCTGGTCTGTCCCTAAATGGTTCCCCGCCCAGTTCCTGCCGTATCCTGTGGGGCTATGTTTAAAGAAAAAAAACCCCCTGTATCCCCGTGAAATGTTCCTGTGTTCCTGTACCCCAAACTGCCTGGTTTCCTGTCTTCCCCCCCCGGGCTGTCAGCAGGTACCCAACCGCGGGGTAGTGAAAGGGGGGTTTCCCGCAGCCAAGCCATCCCGTTTTTCGGCGGGCCCCTGGCGAAAAACCGGGGGCCCCTTAGACTCCACTCCCTTGGCGGGGTCCCCCAGTACCCCCTTTCCCCTGGGGTTGATCACAGGGGGATCCACACCCGGCTGTCGGGGGGTGGGCGCCTCGGCAACGTCTGTCAGCGCCGCCCCGTTACATAGGGTTTCCCACTTTTCACCGAGTTTTAGCCTTTTTTTTTGTAAACCAAAAAAGGGAAAGTAAAAAATTCCCCCTGGACAATATGAAAGGCCCCCCCCCAAATGTAGGTAGTCCCATTTGGGTAGCTAAATTTTAAAAGGGTCCCCCAATAGAAAGGTATCCCCTTTTCCCCCTTTTTAGTAAAAACGGGTTAGTTAAAATGGGGCCAAAAAATAGAAATATAAGTGGAAATAAAAAACCCCTTTTTATGCAGTTATTTTGGGCCCCCCGTAGGTTTTTGGGCCCCCCGTAATGAAAATATTTGCCCACTGTAGCCATTTTAAATTGCCCCCCTGAGCCATTAGTATCCCCCCTTTAGCCAGGTAATATGCCCCCCCTTTAGACTTTAATAGGGCCCTCCTTTACCCAGTAAAATCCCCCCCATAGCCAGGTGAAAAAGCCCCAAAAGCCAGGTGAAAATCCCCCAAAAACCCGGTTAAAATGCCCCCTTTGTTTAAGCCGGGGTTAAAAATTCCCCCATAAACAGGTAATATCCCCCTCTTTTAAAAAAAAATAAAATAAAAAAAAAGGGCTATTTAAACCTCAGCAGGGTTTCCCGGGGCTTTTCAGGTGGGGGAGGATGGTGAATGGGGGTAACGGGGGGACTCCCCACGGCGTTTACCCCCTTCACGCAGGGTCCAGGACCTCCCCCGGCCGGGCAGAGCGGGCCCCGGCTTAGAGGACCCAGCGTCACGGGGGGGCGTGGGGAAAAGCGATGCGTCACCCCCCCTTTTGCGACCCGACTTGTATGCGGGCCGAATTTACATCTCATGCTGCCCAAGGCACGCGCTTAAAACCCCCCCCATTTTTTGAATGTAGGGTTTCCACAGCGTTTTTTTTTTTTTTTGCTTTTTTGGGGAAACCCCACCCCCAAAAAACCCTTCAAATATGACTTTTAAAACAAATTCCCTTTTTAATTGCTATGTAAAATCAGCGTCATTTTTTGACAAATCTTTTTTACTTCAATTTTTTTTCCCAAAAAGCGAAAGCGGGCCAGCCCGTTAGGTAAATATAGCGCCCCCCAAATTTTAAAAAAAGTGTTTTATAAAAGCCCCCCCGCATTTTTTTTTATATAAAGTGCCTTCCAGTAGTTAGGTAGATGTATATAGGGCCCCCCCCATGGTTAATGGGTATATATGCCCCCACAGTTGGTATGGGATAAATAAGAGCCCCCCCCAGAAGTTAGGTAAATATAGTGACTCCCCCGTTAGTTAGGTATATTTTGGGGCCATAATCACCTCACCTTTTTTTTTCTTATTCCCCGCTGGGAAAATTTTCTTTGAAAACCAGAGGGGGCGGGGTTTACATCATCACAAAAGCCCACTTTCCCGGGGCGCCCGTTCCCCCCATCTGAAATTTTAGAGAAAGGGGTTAGGGCCCAGTACAGGCAGCGGGGGCGATGACCCTAATTTCAATCACGCCGCTGCCCAAATGGGCCCGAACGGCCAAATTTAATTGCCCAAAGTTAAACAATCCGCTTTTAAAAACGTTTGTGAAAACCCCCAACGCAGTAAGTTATAAAGTCCGCCAGTATGGGATATTTTTTTTATGTCTTCCCGTAGGGAAGGGATATCAGTTTTTAGGTCCCCCAGAGGGTTTTTAAAAAAGTTATAGGGCCCCCCGAGGTTATTAAGAAAATTTAGGCCCCCCCGCGGGATTTTAGGCAAAAATTTATAGGTCCCCAAGGGGGGTTTTTTTCAGGGTTTTAGGTCTCCCATTTGGTAATTTTGGGAAGGGGTTTAGGTCCCCCAATAGGGGAAATTGGAAAGGTTTTTTAGGTTCCCCCCCGGGGGGAAAATAGGTAAAGGTTTTTAGGCCCCCCGGGGTATAAAAAACAGGTTATAAAGGGCCCCCAGCGGGTAATAGGCAGATTAAAAAGGTTTCCTCCGTAAAGGGATTTAGGCAAAGGGTTTTATGTCCCCAGTGGGGATAAAAAGACGGTTATAGGCCCCAAGCGGGGTATAAAGGCAGGGTTTTTAGGGCCCCCCGCGGGGATAAGGGGGGGTTATAGGTCTCCCCCCGTTTGGGGATATAGGCAGTTTTGGTTCCCATTTGGTATTTAGGAAGGTTTTTAAAAGGGCCCCCAGTATAAAATTTTGGAAGGTTTTAGGTCCCCCAGGGGGAAAAAAAGGGGAGGTTATAGGGCCCCTAGGGGTTAAAAAAGGCAGGTTATAGGTCCCCCAGCCCGGGGGTATAGGGAAAGGTTTAAAAAGGGCCCCAGTGGGGGAAAATAGGCAGATTATTTTGGGTTTCCCCCTAGGTATTTTTGGGAAAAGGGTTAAAAGGTCCCCCCCGTAGGGTTTTAGGAAGGTTTTTAGGCCCCAGGGGGAAAATAGGGAGGATTTTAGGTCCCCCAGCGGGGAAAAAGGGGATATAGGTCCTCCCGTAGGTAAATAGGCAGGTTTTATGTCTCCCCGGGGGGTTTATAAAGGCAGGGTTTTTAAAGGGCCCCCAAACCCGGGGATATAGGGAGGGTTAAAAAGGGGCCCCCGGGGTATATAGGCAGATTAAAGGTCCCCCCCAATGGTTTTATAGGCAGGTTTTTATGTCTTTTTAGTGGGGTTAAAAGGGCAGGAAAAAAGGGCCCCCAGCGGGGATGAAGGGAAAATTATAGGGCCCACAGGGAGGAATTTTAAAGGGAGGTTTTTTATGTCCCAGTGGGTATTTGGCGATTAAAAGGGCCCCCCCCAACCCTGTAAAAAAAGTAGGTTAAGGTCCCCCAGGAGGTATATAAATAGGGTTAAAGGTCCCCCCGGGGGGTATTTTAAAAAAGGTTAAAGTCCCCCCCAGAGGTATATAGGGAGGTTTAGGTCCCCAAAGGTATAAAGGAGGTTTTAAGGGTTTCCCAGTTTTTAAAATAGGTGGTTTAAAAAATCCCCCCCGTGGGTATATGCAGTTTATGGTCCCAATATGTATAAAAGGGAGGTTATAAGTTTCCCCCATCAGGTTTTTCCTTCATAGGTGGGGACGTATTAAAAAACCGGGGCAGGGAGCCCGGGATGACACACACTGTGCTTTGAACCCCTGGAGAGCCTTCCCAAAAGTCCTTGGCGCTGCTGCCATCACCAATCACCAAGGGCCTGAGCCAATTTCCCCATGATTGGAAAAAACTTGGGGCCCCTTTAAGGGGATGTCCCCGGCAAAGGGTTTTTTCCCTCCCGGCCCGGGAAAAACATTTTAGCAAAAAAAACCGGGGGAATCTGGGGCTGCTTAAAAGGGAGTGGGGCGGCCGCAAAAAAAGGACAAATACCGGCCGGCCCAAAACCGACCCGGGATTTGTCCCCTGCCGTGGGGAGGGCCCCCAAAAAAAACCCCCCCCCCCCGTGGGTGAAAAATGGGGAGGGGGGGGGGGCCCAGGGGCTAAAGGCGGGATGAATTTTAAATTTTAGTCTCAAACCCGCTTTGCGCAGGGGGGGGAGCAGCTTTCGAACGGGTGATTCTTTAGCTAATAAAAACCCGGAAGCAGCAGGTTATGAAGGGGGGGGGGGCCCCTTCGCCCCTTTCAGTAAAAAAACCCCCTAAGGGGCAGTGGGAGGTGCATTTTTTAGCATTTTGGTGCATAAAATGTGCAATTTTTTTACACCAAAAGGCCAAAATAAAAAAATAAAGCCCCCAAACCTCACATGACACCCGAAGAGCGCTCCTGGATAGTGCTGGCCCCCCCCCCCCCCCCCCCCCCCCAAAACCCCCCACAGGGGGGGGGGGGACAGCACGGCAGTGAGGGAAATTTTCCCGCCCCTGAGCTCAACCCCAGCCGGCGGCCCGCGCGCCCCCCCCCCGTGCCCCCCCCCTGACCCCCACAGACAGCAGGTTCTGCTGCGGTCTCCTGAACACCAGGCCCGTGGGGCAGCCGAGCCAAGAGTAAATCACACACAAACCCAAAAAAAAAAAAAAACAAAAAAAACCCGAACGTGCATTTGCCCAATTTTTGGCCGCTGGTGGCGCCCCCCGCAAGGCTTGCCCCAGTAATTTCAAAACCCGCTTTTATTTAAAAAGCGCCTTTAGCAAGCGGGTGATTTCATAGGGGGAGAAGACAGGATGGGGAAAGTCCGCCGGGGGCCCCCCCCCCGACTCTGACAGATCGAGACTCGGGGCACAGGCAGAAATTTTAAATTTGGGGGTGTGCCCCGGGAAAGAACTGCCCAGGCGCCCCCCCTGCAGTGAAAAACTCTCCTATACAAATAATGGGACAGAATCTGTTTTTAAAAAATCCCAAAGTTTCATTTTAAGCTTTCTTAAAGTAAACTTCCCCCACTGCTTTTTTAAAACCAAACGCAAGGGAAGAATGTCTTCCCCACAATCTTATAGCGGGCCGAATAGGGAAAACAGGACTGAGAGGGAAAAAAATACGGGTAGGGGCCCTTTAAATTTTAAAAAGTAAAAAAAAAAAATTGGCGACATTTCCCTTTAAGCCACAATTTTCGACAAAACACAATTTTAACTAAAATAATTTGACCCCGAAGCAGCCGGTTCATTTATTTAAACAATTGAAACAAAAAATCCACATCGCCCCGGGGAAAAAGTAGTCAAGCTTTTTGGAATTCTTGATTTTTTTTGGATTGGATGACTGATTTTAAAAAGGCCCCTTTTGTTTGTTGTCAAAAACCAATTCTAGACAAACGCCGTAAAAGGAATAAAGTGATACATTTCAGGGGAAAATGTCCCTTTTTTGTGCAAAATTGGGAGGGAAAAAAAATAAAGAAAGATTTCTGAGAAAACTCCATTCTAATGACTAATAAGGTGTGCGCTGATTATTATCTAAGACACCATTGTAGACAAACACAGTGTAAAAAACTTTGGAAAGTGTATGTTCCCAAAGGGTTTTTAAAAAAAAAGGGGGAAATTTCACCATACTCTTCACATTTAAATTTTAAAATCCCCCCTTTTCTTGGGTGGTGGGGCCAGTTCCCCAAAATTTGGGCTTTCCCCCTTTCTGTTCCCGCTGGGGCGGTTTTTTAAAGCCTCCCGGCTCCCCCCTTTTTGTTCAGGCTGTGGGCCCGTTTTCACTTCAGGGTCCCCCTTCCCTGCCAGGCGTGGGCAGTTCTACAGTTTAGGTCCCCCCTTTTTTTTTCTGGCTGGGGGGTGGAAAATTAAAAGCTTTTAGGCTCCCACTTTCTGTTCAAATAAAAAGGGGGGGTTTTTATTGCTTTAGGCTCACCCCATTCCCCGGTTTTTTAGGCTGTGGGGATTTTTAAAAGCTTCAGGCTCCCACCCTGCTCAGGCGGGGGGCAGTTCTACAGCTTCAGGCTCCCCCCTTACCTGCTCAGGGTGGGTATTTTTACAACAATTCAAAGGGTCCCAATTTCTTTTTTGGCTGTTGGGGGGTTTACTACAGCTTTTAGGCTCCCACCCTTTTTGTTCAAAATATGGGGGGTTTTTTACAGCTTTTAAGGGGGTCCCACTCCTTTTCAGGTGTGGGCTTTACTACCCGTTTTTAAGGGTTCCCCCTTCCTTTGTTTTAGGCTGTGGGCGGTTTTTACAGCTTCAGGGTCCCCCTTTCCCGTTTTAATTTTTGGGGGTTCTACAGTTCAGGCTCCCAAAAATTTTTGTTTTAGGGTGTGGGCAGTTCAAAAAGCTTCAGGCTCCCAATTCCTGTTTGGCTTGGTTGGTTTTTTAAAAGCTTCACTTCCACCCTTTTTTGGTTCCCGGTGGGGTGTGGTTCTACAGCTTCAGGCTCCCACTTCCGTTCAGGCTGGGGCGGTTTTACGCTTTAGGCTTCCCCCTTCTGTTCAGGGGGTGGTGGGTTCTACAGCTTCAGGGCCCCCTTCCTGTTCAGGCTGTGGGTGGTTCTTCAGTTTAGGCTTCCACTTTCCCGTTTGGCTGTTTTGGGTTTTTAAAAGCATTAGGGTCCCACTTCCTGTTTTAGGCTGTGGGGATTATCCCGTTTTTCCCCTTCCCCGAAAAGAAAGTTGGGGGCCTGAAGCTTTTAGAACCACCAACAGCCTGAA
>JAODAL010062792.1:0-19570 GCA_025379985.1 Phyllomedusa bahiana | reverse complement strand
CTACTGTAAATGACTGGCACAGAAGCTATTCCCACCACCTGATTAGCTTTAAACATGTAGTCGAAGGTAAATAAAGACTGTTATCAAATACATTGCTGTTCTGATTTTGTTTCCTTTGAGAGTTAGAACAGATCTTATCTCTTGCTTCCTTACACAACGTTTCATAGGTCACAACTACCTCTTTCTGCCCTAGCAGGACTGGCCAGTAAAGTTATGTCCTTTCTTGTTGTGTCTTATTAGCAGCACAGGAGCTTGTTTATATCTCCTACAGACAGACTTTAAAGGGGTTTTATTGTTTCATCATTTGGCAGCCGTTTATACTGGTTGCTAAGGAGAGATTATGAAATGGAGGGGTGTGTTTCGCCTCCCAGCAGGGCATATCTTCTCTCTGCAGACACGCCCCAAAGTGTGCACCTGAGGATTCATTCTGTGTGAGCAGGGAGGAGGGGAGAGATTCTCAGCTGTCGGAGACTAAGGAATCATTGGAAGTGAAAAGCTAAGTGTAACTCAATAGTGTATATTTACATTTCTCACTCTCTCTACATACTTTGTAATTAGAATAGGCATTTGACATTCAAGGATGGTGATTTTTTTTCTCTCTCTCACACACAGTGATATATTCTGCAGATTATTACACCTCCGACCTCTACAGATCTGCAGAACAAAACTATACGCTTTATCTGTTTGTGTTTACATGGGACTGCATAAGATCTCTCTGCTGGACCTCTGATCGCTGTCAGTGAACAGCGCAAACCCCGCATTCATTTGTCGAAACTACCACTGATTTCTCTCTCTCTCCTCTCTTTCTCCCACATCTCCTCTGTTTAATACCAATTTCCACTGCACGCCAACACAGAACTAGTCCACATAATGGAGCATGCGTGGGAATGCGCGTGATGCGACCGGCAGCCGGACAGGATGTAAATTACCGCAGCCTATCACATGCTAGGAGGTGGAATCCGACCGGCACTGAGGAACAGTGTTTACAAAAAAATTAACATAAGGGATCCTGTGAAAACAAGACAGCTTTGCAAATGTCATCCAATTGCAAAGTTGCTTTTTTTCACTGTCCCCTTATTCTGAAGACCATTTCATGTAATGAGAAAACCCTTTTAAACCTTTAAAGGCTTGTGTTCTGCTGTTAAAACCCCTCACTCACCAATGTCCCTCTAACAGGCTCAGCTATAAATAGTAGAGCTGAAATGTCATTAACCACAATAGACCCACCCACAGCCTGAACAGGAAGTGAGAGCCTGAAGCTGGCTGTGGCTCCATGACACAACCAGATGGGAAGAGCTTTTTAGTGAAAAGTGTAATGGGAACAAAAGGACTGGACTGGAGTGATATGTCTGACTTTGTGTGTAGGCCATAGACTAAGGCTGAAGCTAAAATAAAGTTGTATAACCTAAGGTTTTTTTGAAACAACTAGTTTTCAAGGCAGACTTGTTTGGGGCAATTCATTTCAGAGAAAGGTTCAGCATGTCTTGAAGAAAGGCATGAGAAGATGTGATGAGAGCGTATAAGAGACCTAGGTCACTGAAAGCAGCATGACTGGGTTGGTTTATGGACATGATTGCTGAAATTCATGATGATATAGCATTATAGAAGTAAAAAAATGATTACTAATGTAAGGCACTGAAAATCTGATGGATTAGTACAGAAAGTGTCTTAAAAAGTGTGTACGTTATTTGGTGAAATAATAATACTACTTAAGAGCAACCATTATTGTTGCCTGCCAACATTATAAATGGGAGTGACATAAACCATGCAGAACAGATTCCAACAATATTGAACTAATTTTATGGCATTTCTGTATAGAAGCTAAACACCTGCAAACTGAATCAAACAAGGTGAGAAACTCCAGGTGGTCACCAGAAGTTCCCAACTTCACGCTACAACAACTGGACAATTACAGTACATGTTGTAGAATGGCACCTGTATTATGTGGTAGAATCCTAGGATGCAATTAACTGTAGGTTCAGAAGCATGTTAGCATTTTTCCCTGTGGGATATAAATGTAGCATTTCAAGAATACTTCTTGTTTTTCATAAACAGCACTGAGGCTGCTACATCCATCAAGTTAATCTTTTTCCAGGGAAATAGTTCTGTTCGTTGTGAAACAGCAGCAAAAACAAGGGTGGAGGGGAGAGGAAAAGCAAACAATTCCATTTCAATTTCTTAACAGAAACAATGAGGCTTTTTTTTCCTTTTGTGCGGAAACGATGCAGCCCGCACTCTGTACGTGTAATATGCTACAGAGGGAAAGATGAAATAAGCAAAAAGAAAAACAATCCAATTGATCAAAACTGACATTTCACACAAAACCCCAAAGGGCCCAAAAAAAATGACAATGAAACGGGAAAACCCAGAAATTTTCATTAATTTTAATTGGGCGTTTAAATTGCAAGTTGGAAACCCAAAGTTTCGAAAAACAAGAAAGAAAGTGTATTTGCATAAAGTAAAATAAAAAACTTCTGGTAGCTTTTCTTTTCTGGCGGGTTTTTTAAAAATGAAAAAAGTTTCTAAAATTTAAAGAGCAAAAATTTTCACTTCTAAAGGCGGGGGGGATTTCCCCATTTTGTTCAAAGACATGAGCATCTTCAGAATGGTTTTGTTTTGCTTTGGTTTTTGTTTTATTTTATTTGTGGGGGGGGGAAAAGGGGTTTATAGCAAGTATTCATTTAAAAAATTTTCGGTGGGATAATTCTTAGGGAGATGGGTTTAAAATATAAATGCTCTAAAGGATAAGGGGAATCGTGATTTTTTTTAAAGGGGACATGTGCAAAATTTTAAAAAACCCCAAATTTTTCTGCATAGACAAACAGTAGACCAAGAAGTTCTTCAGATGTTTTTTTGGACCCCAGTCAGCAAAAATTTAAACCCATTTTTATAAGGTTTAAGAAGATGCCCAATGCTTTAGGTGAACAATGATAACATTTCAGTTATTTAGCCTGGAAGGGTCATCATGGAGTTTTTAAGTTAAAGAAAGGGGAGTAAGACACTTGTAATAGCCCATTAAAAAAATTTTGGGGTTTTCCCCCATTTTTGGGACAACTGTCTAGTTTAAGACTTTTTATTGCTCGAAAGAAACCCAAAATTTAGAGTTCACATTTCTTTCATATAGTACTCTGTAAAAATGGAAGAGGGCTTTCATTGGTTGCTATGGGGAGAAAGAAAGGGCTTAGATCTAGGGCCAATTTTTTAATATGTCCCCCTAGGGTTTTTCAGGGTTTTAAATTTTTTGTAAAAAGAAAAATTATGGGGCAACATGAAAATTTTTTTTTTTGCCCAGTGACAATTTTTTTGGCAAAATTAGTAGATAGAATGTTTCATGAAATTTTTTCATTTTTTTTCTACCCTGGGTCAAAATTAAAATTTTTTTTCGTTTCTAGCTTTCAAAATGGGGCAAAAAGACTCAGGGGAAAACCCCTCTTAAAAATTGGTTACCCGTTTTCCCGGGAGTAATTGCCCGTTATGCCCTTTACCATTCATAAATATTTGGGAATCTTTTCGGTTGTGTGCGACACATTTTCCAGAACACCCCCCAATAAAGCATTAATTTTGGGTGCGTTTTGATTATAAAACTATGAAACAGGGCTGTTCCCGTTTTTTTGCTGAAGGAAAATATTTTACTTCCCCCAGCCCCGTATATAAAAGTTTCCCCATGTGTTGTTTTGTCAAGTTTACAAAAATCATTCATTGGTCTTTTTTGGGAAAAGTGAGGAAATTTGTAGAAGGGGTTGTAAGTTTTGCCCCTTTGCATTCAGGCATGTACAAAATAAAGACCAGCTGTTTCCTGATTTAGTCAGTAGGTGTTTCTGCTTCTTGATTCCCAAAACAAAGGTCACAGTTAAAAAATTTTTCCATCCTTTTTTTTGTTATCAAAAATAAATTTTTTTTTGCCCTTCAAATTATAATAAAGTCAATTTATGGGAGCGTAAACACCCTCAAAAAGTAATAGAGTATAAAAACCTTGCGGTCGTTGTAGATTTTTTCGCTGGCATGCATACATTTAGTGCGGCATCAATGTCATATTTTCAAATTATTATGCTCCTTAGTAGCAAATCAGTAGCAGACTGCTACAACCTGGTGAGCGAACAAGTGGTGTATCCGCATGTTGCTACTGATTTGCTGCTAAATGTATGCATGCCAGCGAAAAGATCTAAAACGACCGCAAGGTATTTACTCTATTACTGTTGATGTGCTTACGCTACCATGACTGATTTTATTATAAGTTGAAGGAGCAGTAAAAAATGTCATTTGTGAAGTTTGATTCTGGTGTTTCTGCTTCTGACAGTGGGGTTATGTACTGTGTTGTCCACATTCATCATGACTGTATGTTACCATTCACAATGAACCAGTAGACAATTGAGCAATGTAAAACAAAGTCAATAAAAGAGTGCCAAAGACAATTTATGAAACAGTTTGGAAGTTGATACCAAAGGCTAAATTCACCGTTTGGTATCTGGAGAAGAAACTGTTACCATGTAATAATTTGATGCTCATGGTGGGGATTATAGTTATCATTCAAGGCGAACCTGTTACCTCACCCTGTTAAGTCCTAGATCTTATTCTGCCTCACAAACAAATATAGGGTCATCGTTCCTATAATCCTGGAACATATAGGAGATATTACGAATAACAGGGACACCCCTTTGGCGAAGCACTGTAATCAGGTTCCTGGTGGTAATAATGGAAACTTAAAATTTGAAGCTTTGGAACTACTCCACCCCTCTCAATGTGGGGGGTGTGTGGGTAGAAGGGTACTCCAACTCAAAGCTAGATGGATTTTCAGACTAAGGACAGTGCATCCAGAAAGGTTAAAGGGGTTGTCTCACTACATCAATTCCTCTTACCTCAGTCCTGTTTTCTCGGTTTAATTTTTTAATTTACTGGCTTCTACTGGCCTGCAGTTACAAGCTGCTGTGGACACAAGGACTGTAGCTATAGCGACCAGCGCTGGCAGCCTATCAGGAGAGATTAAAGAGGTCTGTAGCTATAGTGACCTAAGGATCTGATGCAGCCCATACAAGAGGGGATATCTAGGAATAGGTAGGACACTGTTAATGGACACATATTTCAAAGTAACTTGTTTTTGCAAGATCTTTAACATAAAAAGCAATTCTTGTACTGACAACCCCTTTCAATGAACAATTAAACTTTAACTGCTTTATTTGAACTGGATGTACAATAATAACATGACAATCCCCCTAGTGGAGGGTTGTATTTAACAATATCTGATTTGGTATATATTGTGACTGGTACTTATGCATTAGTAATTCTTTTGGATTTTAATTACATCTTACATTTCTTTTTCTCTCTATGCATAAATGTTTGACCTTCTCTGCTAGTCTAGACATACAAATATTTGATTCTGTAGATGTCTGTTTCCTCTGTTTCCCCGGTCTCTATTTGGACCCAAATGTTTAAATATTCCTGTTTCTACTTTGACACAAATGGTGAAAATATTTCAGCCTTGTGCATGGTTTATATAATGACAAGTGAAATGACATTGATGGTCAGGACTTGAGTGCATTATTTTCTATATTTGTGGCCTCTGACATGCACAGTCAGCGCTCTACTCTGCCTGTACAAGACGTATGGCCGTTACTTCCCTGTATGCAGCTTTCAAAACAGTGCCCATTCAGTAGGAGGACCGGTGGGCGGGATTTTAATAATAACCGTCAATCATAACTTAGAGTTGGCTTGTTTAGCCATGCCCACAGCTATATTAGCTGAAGGGGGCGTGTCCTCCCGGTTGGTAAGCTGACTCTCTATAAGAGGGACTATGGGCACTTTTCTGATGTCAGACACCGAACATTCAGACATGAACAGCGTGTCAGTGGAACACAGGGACTGGTGTCTCAGCTGTGCTCAGGAGAGAGGCTCCACAAACTGGAACCCGTAATCCACAATGGGCATAAGAAACTCAGCATATTAGTAGGTGCTTCTGTTGTTTATATGAATCTGCATGATGAGTTTAAACCTCTCTAGTTGCAGCCACTGCTGCTATACTTATAATTACTTACTGTGAGTTACTTGATAGCATTGGCCCCCTCTTTTTTTGATTATTTGGCCCTATGCTACATACTGTATACCACTTAAGCGGATCTATACTGGTGCATTTTATGCTGAGTCTCCTATTCATTTGCACTTTATAAACAAAATCCCCTGATGAATTCCAGTGAAAAAAAAGGAAGGAAATGCGTTGGGTTTTATAAGTGTTTATTACTAGATATATGGTGCGCGAGTTTGTTTGGCACTATATATATACAGAGTAGAATAGGGCGTATTAGTCTAGGTTCCTGATAGGGCCGTCCTTATTGGGACGGTGACCCTCTATTTGTTTTGTGAGGCAGAATAAGATCTAGGACATAACAGGGTGAGGTAACATGGTCGAAGAACTAAACTGGAAAATGATACAGCAACTAGACCATAGATGTAGAGGAATAAAAACACTGCTTTATCTAAGAATGTTTAAAAGACCAGCAAACCCACGAACAAAAAACCCAGTCACAGCTGATGCGTTTCGGGTGGTATTGCGCCCTTATTCATAGCATTTCATCCATGGGGATGCTGGTCTTTTAAACATTGATTCTTGGGGCCTACTCTTTAGCTATGTACTGTACATTATTGTACATGCTGCACATGATTCTTGCCTGCCATTCCCAAGGGCCCAACAGAGGTGTTCCTGCTCCTTAAGTCCAAGTCTGAGTCTAGAGCCCTCTGTAGAGAGCTTTAAGTGCTTTTATTGTTCTCAGAACTTTTCTACTTCTGAGGTACTGTGCAGCTTCCCCTACCTGCTCATCCATTGAGACCTCACATGACTGCATTATTTAACCCTTACCAACAATGAACATATGGATATGTCCTATTGTTAACAATAGAGTATGGAGCTGGCACACTTGCTGAGCCCGCTTCATACCTGGCGGGTGCCAGCTGTTACTTACAGCATACAATGGCTGCTATCAGTCAGGATCAGAGACTGCTCCTATCTCTGTTGTTTAACCTTTTAAGCTCTGCATCGAGATTGTGGAGTGCTAAGAGGTTGCCATTACAGACCAAAGCCTGTCACCATATTTGTACACCTTTCTGCATTATGTATATAATACAGAATATTGTACAAGTGATCATGCCCCCTATTGGTCAAGTACCCTATGGGGCCCTGCATGTACAAGTGCAAAAAAAAGTTTTAAAACACCTCACGAATGGAGCTGCAGTGTGGGTGTTCAACCACTGCTCCATTTCAAAGCCTACTTGTTTCATTCTACCATGTTTTAGTGATTAATGAGGTTCCCAGCGATGAGACCCTCAGAAATCAGACATTGATCATCTATCCTGTGCATACAAACTCAACACAATATCAGCAGCACTCTATATAAACGCCAAAAAACAGTCAAAGATAACACGATTTTTTTTCAAAATGCATTTCTGCTACTTTAGGATAAGTGTACACTCAAAACTACCCAACCACCACGACAAGGTGACCTCAGTACAGATGGGAACCCATTCTGAAATTTCACCTTACTTGGTGTTCATTCAGTCTTCCTGACCCTTTGGAAGAGTAGGCTACACAACGGAAATGGAGACTAGCCACTCCCCCATGCAAACAATCAAAAAAACAAAGATTGGTCAACACATACAAAATAATTTCTGTTCAGAACCCCGCACACTCAGGGAGAGAAGGTCCCTGACCAAAAACTTCACTCCCTGAGGGTGTGGAGGGCTGAAGAAACACTAAGAGTCCACATGTATGAAAACTGTCTAGGTCTAAAATTTACTTTGTTGCCCATAGCAACCAATCAGGGCACCCCTTTCATTTTTCCAGATCACTATATGAAATGAAAGGGGTGCTCTGATTGGTTGTTTGGGGCAACAAAGTGAATTATAGGCCTAGACAGTTTTTATACATGTGGCCCCAAGTGAGGTGAAATTTCAGAGTGGGTTTCCATTTGTATCATAAGGTAGCAGAAATATATTTTTAAAAAATTCCTATATTCTCTTTGACTGTTTTTTTTTACATTTATAGAGTGCTGCTGATATTGTGTTGTGTTTGCTTTGCTTCACTGCCACGCCAGCATGCACCTATATCAATCCTATACAAATTACTTTGAAATTGTTTCGGATGTGCTGACCAGTCTTTGTTTTTTGGATTCTATTCTGTGAATAGGTGATAAATGTAATTGGTGGCACAACTTGTTCAATACTACGTGCTAGTAAGGGAGTACATTAGAGGGGTTTTTTTCTCTTTGATTTTCATTTACATTTGCTTGGAATCTTATTATAATAAAGGTATTGTAATTGAAATTTTGTGTATTATTTATCATCTCTACATGAGGGTTAAAGCAGCAGTATGATAAGCAATAATCTCTGTACTGTTCTTTAAGTATTGTCATTCTTTTCTGTAGTTACTTACCTTACATGAAGGACACTGAGTACTACAACTTGCTAAACTAAGTGGTCAACTAAATCCTGGTCTATTTTAATATTTTCTTGTAGTTGGATAGAATGACAAAAACTTGGGGATTTATGTATGAAATGGTCTCTCAGTAAGACTGTCTTTTCTGCCCATCCCAAGCAATCAGAGCTCCGCGTTGTTTTGGCTGTGGGCACCAATGACAGGCTAACTGCGAGCCAGTTGTCATACATAAGGCCCAAAGTGTTCATTTTTTGAAAATAAGCAAATACTGAAATAAAGAAATCTTGTTAAAGGTCTTTTGACATGTATTTACTGTATTGTCTTTGTCACAAGCCACATTGCAGGTTGTTAGGGCACCCCAGCATTCACCTGCTGCTGTAGCTCTCCATGCAGCAAGGGTTGTGCTGACCTTTCTCACTCATTAGGGGTTTCATTCTGTTGTTCCTGACAGTGCTGCACTCTAGTGCATTAGGGAGTTTAAAGACTAATGCATAGTACCATTCTGCTCCTCTGGAAATGACTGCATGCCCAGTACAGGGATAGAAGAAAAACCAAAGGGCTACGGTCAAACTCTGGTTGGTTTGGGGTCATAAATGGATGAAAAAACGGAAACATGGCCATACTCACAGCTAGGAAGCTGAAATGAGACTGAACACAGCACAGAGGCAGCACAAGCCCCCATGCTACTTAAGAAAAATACCCAGGTGCAGTTAATTGGTGGTAGCCCATACATCTTACCACTAGGGGGACAGAAAACTGCACCTTAAATTGGCACATGTTTACATAGCATGCAAAAAAGCCACAGTACCAGACATTGGGAGACTGTACAGATGAAAAATACCCGTAAGACAGCTCCTCGCACACCTTCCATGCATGAGGGGGGCGGCTGCTGGTATTCTACTTTTGCATTTACTCCCCAGTACTGTTGGGCAAAAAAACTTTTTTCACATACTGGAAAAACATCAAATATGAGCGAACAGTTTAGTGGCCACTGTATTAACTAATACCTCATATTTGATGTTTTTCCAGTATGTGAAAAAAGTTTTTTTGCCCAACAGTACTGGGGAGTAAATGCAAAAGTAGAATACCAGCAGCCGCACCCCTCATGCATAGTGTGCGAGCGGCTGTCTTACGAGTATTTTTGCATCTGTACAGTCTCCCAATGTCTGGTACTGAGGCTTTTTTGCATGCTATGTAAACATATGCCAATGCAGTTTTCTGTCCCCCTAGTGGTGAGATGTATGGGCTACCACCAATTAACTGCACCTGGGTATTTGTCTTAAGTAGCATGGGGGCTTGTGCTGCCTCTGTGCTGTATTCAGTCTTATTTCAGCTTCCTAGCTGTGAGTATGGCCATGTTTCCGTTTTTTCTTTGAGTAATTAATTCCCCTTTTTTCTATAAAAAGTCATAAATGGATGCCCATAGAGGGCTTTTTTATTACATTAATGCTAATATATTTAAATTAAATGTACTGGTACTGTGAAGGAGGAAGTGAGTTCCTTTTTTTACACAGATTTTTGAAAAGAGATTTAAAAGAGGGAGAGTGAATCACATTCATATCTATAATAAAAGCCTATAGCTACTATTAGCATTCTTAATGCCAAGACCTGAGATCCAAAACATATACCGTCCCATAGTAAGACCGTCTTTGTTTCCTATAGCATCCAATTAGAGCAGGTGTCTGCAACGCCGGCTCTCCAGCTGTTGGGAAACTACAACTCCCATCATGCATTTATATAATCTATATCAGTGGGCATGATGGGAGATGTACTTTTTTTTGTTTTTTTTTCAAAAACTCCAATTGGTTGTGAAATAAAGCCTTCCAAGGACCCCCTGACTTCCTTGTGTTGTATCCAAATTAAACCTGAAGTGCTTGTATATGCATACGCATGGAAATAAATAAAGAAATTCCAACATGTCATTACACACTTCTTTATTAAAAGCTGTGTACATGTTTTTATAACCGCTGTTTTAAGGTGTATCATATGCAAATAGACAGTACATCTTTATTTGACAAACAATATTTAATCAACTCCCCTTCATTATTAATCACATTATAATACTCTAATTATTAGTTAGAATACGCCCTTAACTATATTCTTAAAGGGGTGTTATCATTTGAACTGTTCGTGCTCCTGAGCTGATTCGATGAGATTGAATTTGATATCCAGGGGTGAGTCTCTCCTGCCAGGAGGCGTGTCTCCCCTCCCTGAAGCTGTGACATCATCATTCTGTGTGAGGCATCCGAAGCAGAAGGATGTCTGGAGAGAAGAGATCTGCAGCCTCCTGCATGCTTCTCATGTGTCTGCAGAGCCTTCAGGCTCCACAAGCTCCTTGCTGGGCTATAACTAGTTATACACACAGTCTGAACTGATGAAACGCACGTGAGGAAGCACACTGCCCCCTGCTCCTCCCCTTCTGTTACCAGACAGGAGACTGTATGACTGTGGTAAATGGAGGAATACACACTGCCCCCCCTCTCCTCTCCCTCTGTTAACAGGCAGAAGACTGTGGTATATGGAGGGAAAAGAGGATGTAACACTGTGTTATATGAAGGGATCTGTGACTTAAACACTCAATAATTAGCCACATCATTCACCCTAGAGCTGGGAGATCAGTATACAGCCTGTAGCCCTTGGTTTTACTTTCGATTTTAACAGCTCACAGGGGAGTAAACACAGAGTGTGCAGGTAGCCAATCACAGCACAGGGGGCGTGTCTGGGGCGTTTCCTGTCTTGGGGCGTATCCCAAAATGCTGAATGAAATGTCAATCACAGTGCAGGGGGCATGTCTAGGGGCATGGTCAGACCGGAGTGTGTCCCAACTAGCCAATCACAGAAAAAGGGGCAGAAATAGAAAACAGATGTACAGAAAAGCTCATATCTGCTAAACCAAGTGACTTAAAAAAGTGCTTATTTTTACTGTCCCCATAATCTGAGACATGATCTTTGTAGCGATACAACACCCTTAAGTTTTGATTAGTACGCATGTCAGAAATGTAATATGACTTTTGCCCTATATTTTTATGCCTAAGTGAGCTTTATCATTTTATCAAGTGCTCAGACTTGCAATAGCGGTCTCACTAAAAAAGAAAGCAGCATGTTTACATAGTACACAGCCAGAATGTCTGGGGATGCAAGGACAGGAAAACAAAGCAAGGGAGGTTTCTGAACTGCAGAAAATATAGGTTTACGTTTTAACAGCTAAATAAGACAGCTTTCAACAAGATGGAGAATTGATTGTCATCCATTTTGCATGCTTAACTAAAACTGCAAACCTTGATCACCCATTTAAACTATAGGTACTATTAGAAGAATTTAATATATATAACAGTTGCTACATATATGATTACAGTTATGAATGTGATTCAATCTCTCTCATTAAAATCTCCTTTCAAAAATATGTGTAAATAAAGGAACTCACTTCAGAGAGTTTGGATACATGTGGCCCATAGTAGGATATGATTGGTTGAGTACTTGCGAGCTACAATACAAATAAACAATGTAAGTAAGGGCATGATCACACGGCGTATTGGGGCATGTACTGTACGTGCCGCAATACCCAGGGTGTTTTGGAAGTACGCATTGTCAGCAGCGTGTAAGTGCCGCGAACAATTGACATGTCACTTCTCTCCCCAGACGTACAATACGATAGTAATTGTGATGTGCATTTTGCGCGTATTAAAGCACAAATATGTGGCGAAATGCGCACCGCAATTACACCATGTGAATATACCCTAACAGACAGCATTAGGCCAACAGAATAAAACTACAAATAACACATGAGACCAAGATAAAAAGCTGATGTATCAGTAAGTATGAACAAATGCTATCCGTAGTAAAGAATAATGTATACATAGAACTGGTGATGTTACTGATATAGGCTCCAAAATAAGTAACAAAGGGACTGATTCAGCAGGAAACCCAGCCCAAAAAGTAATACCTTAATTTTCAGGCTTTAAGTTGCATCGGAACATAAGACGCACCTACCGTATTTTTTGGATTTTAAGACGTTCCACCATTTTCCTCCTAAATTTTGGGGAAAAAAGTGCATCTTGTAGTCCTAAAAATATGGTACAAAATCTGAAAATAACCTTTAAAGTTTATTGTATTGGTGCATTGTTTATTGGTTTATTGGTTATCATTTGATTTGAGGAACTCTATGGCTTATGATTTCTTTGTAGACAGATGAGTTTAAAGAAGCTTGCACAGTTATTAGAAAAACTGAATTGGTAAATGTATCAATGGCTTCCCGACATTTTGCAGAGAAACATTCAGGGAACTAAGTAGCTTTGTTTGTAGCGGCATAGAAATAGTTCACAAACCAGTGAGGGGAGGTGACATGAAGCGCAAACTGTTGTCGAGGGAAGCCTGGTGGATGTTTAGGTTGAACACCAGGTTCCCGGCAGGGCTAAATAGAAGACAGGACATCATTTTCCATTATTAGAAAAAGAAATAAGGATAAATGTATTTAATTAATAATAATAAGATCTATATGTAAAGCATTGTAATGCAGAGCTTTCTAGTATATTGTTTTTAGTAATGATGATTTGATTTTTTAACATGTGATTAATTTGGAGTATAAAAGAGAAGCAACGTAAGACATACGTCACACCAGGACTAAGGGACATGCCTCCCGAAACGCGTCGGTGAACGCTGCACCACGATGTTGCCATAATGATATGCTTTTAATTGAATTGGAAATAAAGCTGCTGAAACTTTTTAACAGTGAAATAATCTAAGAGTTCACTCTTTCAATATCTGAATCACTTACTGGAGCTGCGGGAATACGTTTTTCAAGGATGCACAGTTATTAACAACAGATTAGAAGAAAGGGGTCATATAGAGGGCTGCAATTAAAAATCTAAAAAAGTGATGCATTACTGCTAGAGAAAGTAAACGTCTGCAAATTGTCTGCAGGATTAGTCTTTTCACTATATTTCAGGAATTTTTAAATGATTAGGGACATTTTTGACAGGTACTTACCTATTCACAGAAATAAAATATTGGGCTCCATTACTGACAGAGGTTAAATATGTGTCAAAACTCTTGGACACATTTTGTCGCCAAATACACAAAGTAACAGAACTCGGTGTTCTCAGTGGGGTTTCTTTGAATGTAGTAATACATGTAATTTGTCCAAGTATACCTGTAAAACTAATATTATTTATTCAGCTAATGAAGATTGATGTTTTCACATAAAAAATTTTAACATTTGTGATGCTCACCTTATAACTTACATGATTTACTGTACAGCTTGTAATTTATCTTATCTAGGCTATACCCCTTAGCTGAATATATTGAAGACATTGAAAGAAAACAACTTAATGCATCTAGTGCTGACAATTTTTTGTGGATTGAGTTACTACACTTTTTGCTTCTTTGGAATAGATAGGTTATATAATCTGGGAGATTAGGCTGTAACTGATTTTTCATCATGGATCGATGGCACAAATTTGACATAATGTTCTTGATTTCCACTGCAAATTTCAATTTACTTGATGGCTTGAGTAACACTGTGACAAATTCTATCTGTAGGCACAGGTGACTCCCATGTTTGCACATAGCTATGGCAAGAAGTACCTTGTTCTAAACCATTCAAACCCTTTACAGGAATTTTCTCTTCACTTCCGGGGGCCACAGGTCACTAACCTCAGCACAGTCTCTAATAGCAATAGCTTACATTTAGGAATACAGTATGCAGCCAGACTCAAACAGACAGTAGGTCAGTTTAGGCAGAATATAGTCAGCAAGTTATTCAGGCAAGAAGTCAAGGTATGTAGCAGTTAAGGGGAGTAGCCACGTAACAAGTCGGATCAGAAGCAAGGAATCACAAGCTAAACATGCTGTTTTAGTACACTATCAAATAGGAACTTATTGTTTAGGTAATGAGTAGTATGGAAGTGTCACTTTAAATATACTAGAAAGTGCAGTTATAGGTGGGAGAAGACATTATCAGCATGAAGTGGCCCTTTACATATCAAATAACCATCACACTGGCATTCAGAAGTTTCATGAAACCGTAATGCTAGTGGCAATGCAGGCGTCAGTAAAGACAGACTTTTAGAGCTTCTTGCTAAATGGAGCAGTGAATGGTGAATTGGGCATTATGGAACCTGGTAAGCTACTTCATAACAGGGTATCTCTGGCCAAGCTCCAATTCTTAACACAGGTATTGAACCTAAAATTTGGGCATTATTGCATTCACAGTTGTCATATAAACAGCAAGAAGATTCATTACATTCCCTAAAGATTTCCCTTACTAGACCTAGCAAAGCTTTATTTTATGAGAACTATACCCTTTGTGTTCTAGCTAATAATAATCTTGAATGGTCGAACTGCCACCATCAAAACGATGATTCTTCAACTTGCAGCACCTTCTTACAAATTTTATCTGGGCAGAAAAAAAACTAGAATCCACCTTCCAACAGTGTCTAGACCTTGGTCTATGGGGTATGTGGGAGTCCTCAACATGAAAAAATACTATTATTAATCAGTGCTACAGTTTATGATTGCAGTAACCATACACAAATCAAAAGGAAGAGAAGTTATAGAGATCAACCTCCTCTCTCTTCATCTTCATGGTTTAATGCAATCACTGTTATTATCTTATTTAAAACTTTGGGGCCACATGTATGAAAACTGTCTATGTCTAAGACTCTCTTTGTTGTCCAAACAACCAATCAGAGCGCCCCTTTAATTTTTTCAGAGCACTATATGAAGTGAAAGGGGAGCTCTGATTGGTTGCAATGGGCAACAAAGAGAGTCTTAGACCTAAAAGTTTTCATGTCCCCTATGGCTGTCAAATATAAAATTGCTTACTAGGATTTTACAAGTACCTCCAGATTTGGCATAATTTAGAGACTCACACACCAAAGTCTCCTATATTCCCCTCAAATGCCACCTCCAGTTCCTCTAGTAGTATTTTTCAACATCAAAATTACTAAATTGAGGACTATTTTATTGTTTCATTCCAGCTTCATCCAACTGTATATATTGCATCAATAAAATACAGTTGTGTCTCTGCCTCACCCCACTGTACAAGGCTACCAGACTCGTCGCCTGGAGGACCTACATAGCAAACTGGGAGTTCCTCGCTTTAAAGTCCAACTAGCCTTGCAAAGGGCTCTGGTGAAAACCGGGGGAAACCTCAGACTCTGCTCCTTAGCGTAGGTTAAGCCAACTTCCACCTCCTGTCCTCAGTATCAGCTCGTGACAATTCGCAGATTGCCATGGATTTACTATTTCCCCTCATTTCTATATTGTTTGGTTGGTTATCTCCTGTAGCCCTTTTATACTAAAAAAGACATTAAAAACCTAATTAATAAAAAGCAATTACTTAGTGACTGAAATATTCAGTTTCATATACTGCAGGAAACTGCCACTGACAGAATCATGCAATCCCAAGCACACATTCATTCAGCACCATGGCCAGCGCTATTCTAGTGAAATGAACTTTCACACGCGTTAGAAACTAGGTATGGGGAAATTGACTTTATTTATTGTTTTACTCATTTACACCATCTAACGTAAAAATACAGTTTTGACTATGATTGTGATTAATAATTTTGAAAGGGGCTTGTCCCTGTCATCTCAGGGTAAATCCGAATATAAAGCACCTATTATAAAAGACAAATCACTTTTGTTCTCCGACAATAGAAAACATCAAGTAAAATGTAAAAAGCATTAGAATATGTAATGCTGCCAATATGAATGGCTGGTACAGAATTCACAATATGAAAGCATTTGGATGAATAGCAGTCAGCACATAAACATATAAAGTGTACAGGAGCTGATTTACTAATCTGTTCATCAAACACAATGCTCTAGTACTGGATACAGGCTGCACAGTCATATCATTGAAATACAAAATAATATGAAGTGGAAATGATCTATGGCTCAGAATGAAATACATACTGTAACTAATATCTGCATTCGGCATAGTTAAAACCAAGCTCTGTGGACATTTTATTACACCAATTAGTATTTTGGATACAAATTAGACATTGGACCACATTTGTTTTTCAGTTTTGCCTGATTTAGGCAAAAATGCACAGGTTAATAAGTCACTTCTAAAATGTACCAAATTTTGCACATTTGGCTTCTCTCTCAAATAAGCAAATCAAGCAAGGGCAATTGGCAGTGGTTAAGCTGTAAAAATGCTATTAAATTGAATTATTAAAGGCAAAGGTTAAAAAAGTGAAGAAAATAATGACTGCTCTCTACAGAGATACCAAAAAAATCTCTAGAGAGAGTGCAATCCCCAATGTAACAGCTTTATTAAAAGACACATACTATTTTCAATGTAACAATAATAAAAAAATAATAAAAAGTGACATTGTGTTTTTTTGCAATTAGACATATTTTAAAATGGTTATTGAGCAACAAAGATATCTCCCATTTATTTAAATGAAAAATACATTACAACAGATACACTGAGCATAATAATGTACAACTGGGAGTAGCAGTTCACCCTCCAGACATAAGATGGTGTGAAAGCATCGAGAGGAAGAGATAAGAAAATCAGAAAAATGGTGGGTGGAATTTTAGGCATTACAAGAGTGTGAGTAGGCCTATGGTAATGAGAATGTTCAGTGTACCAGACAACAAGTGATACAGAGTGATCAGACCAAGCAAATGGACAGAAAGAAGAACCAGGAGGCACAGACACTGGGGCAGGAGTAGAGTGAAGAAGCAATGTGTAAACTTTTAAGTTACCCCATTGTGACATATTACTGCCCCAGCCATATAGTATTACTATGTGATAGTGGACATTCTCAACTACAAAAATACTGTTTTGACATAGACACAATTTTATGCATTTATACCAACAAGGAATAACACCTTGCAAGCGGTGCTTGTAAAGATCTGTGCCTGAGCAGCCGGATCTTGTCTATTACCTTGATGTTGCCACTAATGGAACTCCAACCATCCCCTCACTGTGCGAACCTCCATTTTTTGCATAAAGGTATTCAGTTACACACTTTTGCTTTATAGGCACTTCCATGTCAGGCACCATTTTGCCAGACTGACTTTCTGCTTTCATCAGTTGCCCAGCAATAACATTTTAGGGATATTGATAGTATTGATAGAAAATTTTTATAAGCATCAGCAAAATGGCTTCTAATGAAAGGGGCCAAGCAATAAAAAAAAAGACTTTGTTTTGAAGTAACTATACGAAACCAGCGCTTCTACTATGCACACGATTGTGTAGTATAGTACAGTAATTTTATAATATTTTATGTAAAACACATCATTTCATAAAAATGTAATACCAGTGAGATTGTTTGTCACAATGACACAACCGAGGTTGATTTTACAGGTTTTGTTGAACTTTTGTTTTTCATAGAAGTGGGTAACAAAGATTAAGTAGTCCTTCAGAGGCTTAAGCAGGGTTCTTCTAAAAATCACTTGCTCTCACTTGCTTGACAGGGTATCAGAGCTGTCCTGGGGTTGGAAGTTCTTCTGCTTATATGTTTTTTCTTACCCACAGTTCTGGACGGGAAATTTCACCGATGTTGCCCCGGGGAAAGTACCTAAGAAATTCCCTGATTTTTCCCTTATTAACGAAACCCAAACCAAAACTACCCCAAAGGTTTTCCCAATAAACCACTCCCCACAGTTTCTTTGTCTTCTCCTTTCCTGTTTCATCCACCAGAGTTCTAGAGCTATCAACTGGCAAGAATTTAAATTGCAGCTCCAGATATACTTTTTAAGATCATGTTTAGCAATTTGCCTCTCTTTATTTTCCCAATAGTGAAAAATTCATAGATTTTAATTTTAAAATTTGATTAGCATGCGTGCTTTATAGTATAATAAAATTTTAAAAAAATTAAAATAATAAATTTAAAAAATAATAATATATTGGCATTTTATTTTATTTTTAATTAAAGAAAAACATTTCAGCAGATTGGTGTTATTTATTTTTTTTCCTGTTATGTTTGTGTCCCTTTCTTTTCATATCCAGAAGGTGCTGCAGTGGAAGGTTACACTTTATTTGTTCGTCACTTACACCTTCTGTCTCTCTGGATAATCCACAATGAAGTGCCATGTTTCTCTTTGTTGATCCATTAAGATGGTTGCAGTAGCATCACATGTTTTCATCCCACAGTTGTAGAAACACACACAGAAGCTACAATTTGAACCAATAGTATTAAAAAGTTATAATAGAGTGGGGAATTTCTCAAAAATTCATTCGGTCACTTCCCGAATTTTCCCCACAAATTTGTTTGTTCGAAATTCTTCGGCACGAATGCGTTTAAAAACAGCTATTTCCCGGGTGCACAGACCGCAAGGGGGCTGTAGAAAAGTTGTGCCAGCTTAAATATGAGAGGGAGCTTGTTTTGGGCTTCATACAAAGTTGTGTTTAGTATGACACGCGATGCTGCCGCCGCTTTTAGAATGCTTCACATAAAATTCCCTGGGCACTTAAAGGGGAAAACTGACCAAAAAATGAAGCGGGGAAAGTAGCCAGATAAAAACAGCCGCAAAAGCTGGAAAAAAACAAGCTGAGAGCTCGGGGGCAACATTAGTGACAGATTGTGGGGTGACGGGGAAGCCACAGCGCATGAGGGGAGCAGTGGCACAATGAATTCTGTAGTGGAAAAAAGGAGGAAGCCAAAGAAAGGCACATTTACTGAGAGCGGGGGTCCGGCAGCGATGAGGTGGCAGTGGCACGACATTCTTAGGGGGCAAAACAGGAGGAAAACCACAAAGGGGGCACAATGATTTTGAGCGGGGTCACGGGGGGAGCACATGAGGTCAGGCAGTGGCACAATGCATTCTGGGGGGTGGCAAAACATATTAGGCCACAGAGTGGCACAATCCACAGTGTGGAGGTCACACACAACAGTTTTGAGGTCAGGCAAGGGGGAACAATGGGCCCTTTTCTGGAGGTGGCAAAACAGGGGGAAGCCACAGAGTGGACAATGACTGAGAGCGGAGGTCACGGGGCAGCGCATGAGGGCGGCATGCACAATGACATTCTGGGGTGGAAAAAAAGTATTAGGCCACAGAGTGGCACAATCAACGGGGTGGAGGGCATGGCAGCAGCCACAGCAGACTGAGGTCAGACAGTGGCACAAGAACAGTGGGATGTCCGGGGAACGCAACAGCGCAAGGGTCATAGAGTGGCACAATGACAATTTTGGG
>JAODAL010062791.1:0-19570 GCA_025379985.1 Phyllomedusa bahiana | reverse complement strand
GCCCTGTGGGCGAGTAGTCTCCCTTTCTTCCCATGGCTTGTTGCCCGAGGCTTCCAGGCAGTTGGATTTGCCTGCAGCACTTTGGGGTTTCTTCCCAGGCCCGTCAGACTCGCTCTCCTTCAAGCTCCCTTGTCACACACCTCTCCTATATATAGTGCCAACATACTCCGCAGCACTTCTCGATTTAAAAGGCATTACACATTAAAAAACTACTTACAGATGAGACACAAGGTGTGAGCCCTGCTTGTGAGAGCTTACAATCTATTAGGGTGTATGAGTGAGGTGAAGGGAAAGAAGTTTACAATGGTCCAGCCATGTTACATAACCATGAGGGGGTTTACATACAAAATGGGTGAACCTGTGTGTGTGTGTGTGTGTGTGTGTGTGTATATATATCCATCTCATACACACATAGTATTCATGCAAATCACTGCAACGCTGCCAAAAACCCTTACAAAAGATAAGAAACAGACACGCTAATAGGTATATCACCACGCTATACAGTGGCTCTAGACAAAACTACCAAAGTAGCACCAATGTAAATCCCCACACCTATAAAAGTAGCACCAATATGCACACCTGTGGAAATGGCACCAATGTAGCTATACAAAAACTGCCAAAACTCGTGGTGACCTCACCTTGACAACGGGAGCCTTCTAGCTTCCCTGACCAAGGAACTCGCTGTTACGAAATGCGTCGGATGTTTGGTAGCTAGTTGGCTCCCAAGGTGACGTCACCACTAGTTTTTGTCAGCGAGACACACGGACGCTACCAGCCGGACCACTCATACATGCTCACACTGTTGCAAGGTAGGACTGCCTCGTACAAAATCTAGCTGACAGACAGCAGGAGTGTACGTCCACTTAGAAGGTTGCAGTATAGATTCTTGATAAATGAGAACATACATTTTTGTATAGCTGCATTGGTGCCATCTTCACAGGTGGGCATGTTGGCGCCATCTTCACAGGTGGGCATGTTCATATTGGTGCGGTTTTTGTAGGTGTGTGGCTTTCGATTGGTGCTACTTTGGCAGTTTTGTCTAGTGCCACTGTATAGCGTGGTGATATACCGATTAGTGTGCCTTCTGTATACCTGGCAAACCGATAACCTTCGCTATGGATTTCCCCATATTATTATAAACAGGGTAAGTTCCACAGTGTAGAACTACAACCAATCTGCTCTGTAAGGTCAATATCATCACACAGTCAGGTTCTGAAAATGTGGCATGATGATGTGCTAAAAATTTCATTCACATGGTAGTTTGGTGCGTAATCCTACTACCCACTTTGAAAATGCAAGCAGATCCTCTGTTTGTGAGAATTTTAGCGGTTCAGATTGCGTATACCGCCAGACCAAAATCACCATGAGTTGCTCATTGATATGATTATAAGACCGGGATAGACAAAGTTAACTCCGTAACCTCTTTATTCCAAACTACGCCACTATGTTCCACCTTGAAAGAGCGCTCATTCCAAACAAATCATTCTTCTTCCCCCGGCGCATTGAAAAGGTCTTAATAATATTATCCTGTATAATTCCAAAACCCACAGTGCGCTTAAGAACAGATAAATGCTATTACAAATCCTATTCATTTTGCGTTTGTTTACCAGACTGAGAACGGAACTGCTCATTTTATACATTGGCTTTAGTTGGATGCGGTAGAAACCAACTTTACATTCAGTCACAAGTAATTTCAGTACATTAACACAAAGGAAAGAACTAGGATAAACTTTCCCGACACCAAATATAATAAGGTATCTGAGTATGTCCACACTGCCATGCTACATGGACAGCGCCATGCTCCGTGGCTGTCCAACTAATTAACATAGAATTTATGATGCGGAGGTTTGTGTGTAGGTGATGTAGGACGTAGTGTGTATGAATTTGCATCGAATTATCAAACGTACAACTCTTTCGTGACTTGCCGTTGTCCTGAAGAAAGCCCTATGGAGAAGATGCAGACTGTTTTGTTTGAGTGTTACAAAATCAAATTATTATTCTAGACTCACAAGCAAATGATGTTCAAGTGTTTTAAAGGGTTAGTCTCACACATTTGGTTTCATCTTACCTAAGTGCTATATTCGTTGGTTTCATTTTAGAATTCAGGATGGTGTTAACTGGCTTCTACATAGGCATGCAGTAGAAGGCCATGTCCTGGTAGCTAAAGCGACCCTAGAAGCTGATGCAGCCCATACAAGAGGGGATATCTAGGAATAGGTAGACACAGTTAATGGACATTATGTATTGCAAATTGACTTGTTTTAGTAGACTCTTAACGATAAAAAAGCAATCCAATGTAGTGAGACCACCCCTTTTAAGGCTTTTCTACACGACCACTGTAAAATTCTGTCAACTCCAGCTTGATTTATCTATGAGGCGACTATAGGGCACTGGTTACAGTCAGCTTTTGTGAATTCTAAATACTGAATCCACCTAATAACAATGCTCTACAAAAAAACAGTGCTCTAGTAGAACACAGGGAGCCTAAAAAGTAGAACAGTGTGGAGCCAAAGGACTGATACCTTAAGAGTCCTTTACTGACGAATGCAGCTAGTAGGTGAGAGATTGATATCACTCCAAGCCAATTTTAACTTCTCCTGCTGAATCAAATTGTATTCCCTTCCCCTCTTGCTCCTCCTTGACCCTCCTTGATACTTCTGCCATGTTTAGCCTTCCAGGAAGTTGTGAGTAAGATCGTCGCAGCATGCTGTTCTCTACGCGAAGATGCTGTTGTGACATTTCATAAGCTAATGCTTGTAGGGCCCAGCCTAGGAACTTGCGATCGAAGCTTGTCCCTGAACAGCGGCTGACATCTCTCGTCTGCTTTTTATCTCTTGTACACATTGCATTGTAGCCTAACAGCTCACAGTGCGCAATTAATAGAATGCATTGGGGAAGGGGCCTGCATTTATGGGCACATCGTTAACTTAACCATCCTCTCCAACAGGCACCCGCATGCACACGGTTCCAGTCATACTCCTCTGTGCCTCCCATGGCAGAGAGCTCCTGTTCTTTTAATTAATGAGACTGCAATACATGAGATGTCAGACTCCCTCCTGTTTGATGCACACTATTGAAGCTCCTTACCTTGAGGTCCTATGTGCACTGCTATGACTGTAGAAGGAGTTGAGGAGGGCTCTCGCGTGTCTAAGCGCCTTTTGCCTTTTTTTTTATATGGAAGATAAGAGTTGTGTGGTATAGAGATAGATAGAAAGCGAACACACAGCTACATGTATCCCCTCTAGAAAGTAAACATTTCCCAATCAATTATTTCAGTCAACCACAAGAATATTATCCAATATTTATAACACTGTTCATGTTAAGCATTTAAACTCCTAGCATGAAAGTAAGGTCACAATCATTTCATTATAGATCCCATGGTCTTCATATGCATGTGACCCTGTCAAGTGTGGTAGGTGGCTTTTCTGTGCTTTGGACTGTAGGAGGGGATCTCCTTCAAGGAGGACACCCATGCATCCTGATTCCTCTGTCTAGTACTTGTCGTCATGGGTAAACCACAGGAGACACGCTCCTTGTAGGATGCTTGGATGTCTCTGATATTGTTGCAGTTGCAATCTTTGTTTAAATTGTTGAATCCCTTTTTGATGCCACGTGTTCAGACTGCGATAATATAGCTTTGTCTGATTTTGTAGCCGTCACTTATTTTTCTTTTCTCTGTTCTTGTGTACCTTTCATCTTCATTGTGTCAACTCCCCGACAGCATGAAATGCGGTAAAGAGGGCGTTCTTGGTTGAAGTAATCAGGGCTGTTGTCTCGGGTACTGTGAAACATCATCAAGACTGTGCATAATTCTGTGAACAGAAATAAAAAGCTGCTGTTCCTGTAACAAATTTACACATATTCCCAATAGATGCTGTCCATCGCCACCAGTTCATTACACTGTCTACGTGAACATTGGGCCTGCTTTATGCTTCCCCTGCTCCTACACGCAACCTGATGCTGTCCTGGGCCACGGCAACAACAATACCGGTACCTGACCTGGCGCTGAGCAAGCCGCTCCCTTGACATCACCACATCAAGGCCGGCGCATGGATACACCATCAGAAATTTCAGGGCCCCATACAGTTGAAGCAATCTGGGCCCGCCACCCTCTTGCCAAGCCTCATCACCCTGTGCGCCACTCAGACACAGCCCCCACCCACACACACTGTGCCCCCTTCCCCCGCCCCCACAGCCTCACACACAGGGCCCCCGCTCCCACAGCCTCACACAAGTCCGCCCCTACCCACCCACCCCAAAGCTCACACACAGGCCCCCCTACCCCACTGCCCTCACACACAGAGCCCCCTCCCCCACAGCCTCACACACAGCGCCCCCCTCCCCACTAACTCCTCACACACAGGCCCCCTCCCCGACAGCCCACACACAGTGGGCCCCCCTCCCCCACCTCACACGACATGCCCACCCCCCCACAGCCTAACACACACCGGCCCCCCCCCTCCGCCCCTCAGCCTCAACACACTGGCCCCCCCCCCCAACATCTCTCACACACAGGGCCCCCCCGCCCCCCTTCTAGCCTCACACACAGGCCCGCCCCCCCCCACATCCTCACACACGGCCCCCTCCCCACAGCCCTCACACACATGCCCACCCCTCCACCCCAGGCCTCACACACAGGGCCCCCCTCCCACACAGCTAGCCGCGCACCACACAGGGCCCACCTCAGCCTCACACCACCAGCCCCCCCCGCCCCTCCACAGCTCACACACAGGGCCCCCCCCATCATACCACACACCAGACCCCCCCCCCTCCCAGTCCTCACACACACAGTCCCCCCGTAACCCACAGCCTCACACCGCAGGCCACCCCCCACTAGCCACAGACACGGCCCCCCCCCCCCACAGCCACACACACAGGCCCCCCCCCACCCGCACACACAGGTCCCCCCCGCCCCCCTCTCAAGCCCTCAAACACAGGCCCCCCCGCCCCCTGCAAGCCATCACACACAGGCCCCCACCGCCCACCCTCAAGCTCCACACACACGGCCCCCCCCCCAACATCTCACACACGGCCCGCCCCCCCCAACATCCTCACACAGCGGCCTCCCTCCCCAACAGCTCACACTCAGGGCCACCCCCCCCCCCTCACCCTCACACAACAGGCCCCGCCCCCCCACAACATCCTCACCACAGGGCCGCCCTCCCTCCCCAGAAATCCGTCACCACACGCCCGCCCCCCCCCAAACATCCTACAGCAAGACGGGCCCGCCCCCCTCCCCCCAACATCTCCTCACGACACCGATCACCCACCCCCTGCCTCCCCCCCCAACATCCTACCAGCCGGCCCCCCCCCCCCAACATCCACACACAAACGGGCCCGCCCCCCCCACCAAACATCCTCACACAATCGATACACAAAACGGCCCCGCCCCCTGCCCCCCCAACGAATCCTCACACACGGCCCCCCCCCCCAAACGAACCATCACACACGGCCCGACTCCCCCCCCCCCCCGCCAACCACAGTCCTCACACACGGCCCCCTCCCCCACAGCCTCACACACACGGCACCCCCGCCCCCCACAGCCTCACACACAGGGCCCCCCCCGCCCTCCACAGCCTCACACACAGGGCCCCCCCAAACATCCTCACACGCAGGGCCCCCCCCCCCAACATCCTCACTAGGGCTGGCCCACCCCACGCCCACAGCCACCCACGGGCCCCCCTCCCCCCACAGCCACACACCCCACTCGGGCCCCCCCTCCCACAGCCTCACACCGGGCCCCCCTCCCACAGCTCACACACCGGGCCGCCCCTCCCCACACTGATCCTCACACACGGGCCCCCCCACCCCCACATATCCTCACACACGGGCCGGCCCCTCCCCACAGCTCACACACTGGCCCCCTCCCCACAGCCTCACTACACGGCTCCCCCTCCTCCACTCCTCACACAGACCCCGTGCGCCCCTCCCCACAGCCTCACACACAGGGCCCGCCCCTCAGCCGCACACACAGGGCCCCCCCGCCCTTCCAACACCTCCACACAGCAGGGGCCCCCCGCCCTTCCACAGCCTCACACACGATGTGCCCCCGCCCCTCATCCCGCACATCACAAGGGTCCCCCCCGCCCCCTCATATGCTCACACTACAGCCCCCCCCCACCCCCCCCAACATCCCTCACCACGATACGGCCGCCCCCCCCAACATCCTCACACACGGCCGGCCCCCCCTACATCCTCACACACGGCCCGCCCCCCCAACATCCTCACACACGGCCCCCCTCCCCACAGCCTCACACACAGGCCCCCCTCCCCACAGCCTCACACACAGGCACACCGCCCCCCTCTCAGCCTCACACCAGGCGCCCCCCCCCTCCACACCTCACACACAGGCCCACCCCCCAACTTCCTCCCACACAGCCCCCCCTCAGCCCCCCCCCCCTCCACAGCCTCCTCACATGCCCCCCTCCCCACACCTCTCACCGCAAGGGCCGACCCCGCCCACTGCCACACACAATGGGCCCCCCCCTCCCCCCCACACCTCACACACAGCCCACCCCCTCAGCCGCAAACACAGGGCCCCCCCCGCCCTCCACAGCCTCACACACAGGGCCCCCCCCCCCCAACAACCTCACACACCCCAGGGCCCCCCCCCCCCACAGCCTCACACACAGGCCCCCCCTCCACAGCCTCACACACAGGCCCCCCCCTCTCACAAGCCTGCACACACAGGACTCCCGGCCCCCTCCCCAACATCGCCTCACACACAGGCCCCCCCCCCCACCAGCGCCTCACACACAGCCCCCCCTCCCCCCGCACACCATCACACACAGCCCCCCTCCCCACACGCCTCACACACAGGCCCCGCCTCCCACAGCCTCCACTACACAGGCACCCCCACTCCCCCACCCTCTCACACACAGGCCCCCCCCCCACACACACAGGGCCCCCCTCCCCACAGCCTCACACACCGGGCCCCCCCCCCACAGCCTCACACACAGGGCCCCCCCCCCTCCACAGCCTCACACAAGGCCCCCCTCCCCACAGCCTCACACACAGGCCCCCCTCCCCACAGCCTCACACACGGGCCCCCCTCCCCACAGCCTCACACACACGCCCCCACCCCACAGCTCACACACAGCGGCCCCCCCTCCTCCACCATGGCCTCACACAGACACACGGCCCCCCCACCCATCCACAGCCTCACAACACAGGCCCCCCTTTCCCTCTCACATACAGCCAACACACACAGGCCCCACCCCCCTCCACAGCCTCACACACAGGCCCCCCCCCCCTCCTACAGCTCACACACGGACCCCGCCCCTCGCAACGAGCCTCACACACATGGCCCCCCAACATCACTCACCACAGCGGCCCCACCACCCTCCACAGCCTACATACAGAGGGTCCCCCCCCCCCCCCCAACATCCTCACACACAGGGCACCCCACAGCCACACACACAGGCCCCCCTCCCCACAGCCTCACACACAGGCCCCCCTCCCTCCACAGCCTCACACTACACGATGCCCCCTCCCTCCAACAGCCACCTTCAAAACACGGCCCCCTCCCTCCACAGCCTGCACGACGAGAACCTACAGCACAGGCCCCCCGCCCTCCACAGCCTCACACACAGGCCCCCCTCCCTCCACAGCCTCACACACAGGGCCCCCCGCGCTAGACATCCTCACTACACAGGGCCAACCCCCTCCCTCCACAAGCTCGCCACACAGCTTTCCCCCCTCCGCAACGCCTCACGCACACACCCCCTCCCCCCCTCAGCCTCTCACCACAGGGGCCCCCCTCCCCCCCCCTCCACAGCCTCACACACAGCGCCCCCCCCCCCCCAGCCTCACACACAGCGCCCCCCCCACCCCCCCCAACATCCTCACACACAGGGTCCCCCCCCCAACATCCTCACACACAGGGCACCCCACAGCCACACACACAGGCCCCCCTCCCCACAGCCTCACACACACCCCCCCTCCCTCCAAGCCTCACACACAGGGCCACCCCCCAACACCTCACTACACAGGCCACCCCCCGCCAACTTCCTCACACACGAGACGGCCCCCCCTACCACACGCCTCACACACAGGGCCCCCCCCCCTCCACAGCCTCACATACAGGGCCCCCTCCTCCCCACAGCCTCACACACAGGGCCTCCCTCCTCCCCACAACCCACGCCTCACACATCCAGGGGCCCCCCTCCCTCCTCCACCGAATACTGTCCCCCCGCAGGCCTTCACACACGGGCCTACCCTCCCTCCCCACAACAGCCTCACACACGGCCCTCCCTCCCCACATACTGCCTCACACACGGGCCCCACCTCCTACCCCAAGACACCCTCCCCAACAATCGCCTCACACACTGGGCCCCCTCCTCCCCACATGCCTCACACATCAGAGGCCCCTCCTCCCCACGAAGCCTCACACACAATCCGGGGCCCCCCCCACCCCCCCACAGCCCACACACACTGGGCCCCCTGCCCCCCAACATCCTCAGCACCACGGGGCCTCAGCCTCGGCACACGGGCCCACAGTAGCCTCGCAGCATCCGGGCCCACAGCCTCGCACACGGGGCGCCCCCCCACCAACCTCCAACGCACACGGGCCCACATCCCCCGTACACAGCGCCCCCACCCCCCACGACGCCTCGCACAACAACAGGCCCCCACAGCCACCGCACCACAGTCTTCCCACCCTCCCACCGGCCCCCCCCCCATCCAGCCTCACACTCCATCCTCAGGGTGGTCGCTGGTGCAAGAGGGGCTCCACATTATCCCAGCCGTGTGAGAGGGAGGGGAGGGTTGCCGCGCTCATGAATCTTTAGGACTGCTCTTTACTTAACAGCAGCATGAGTCTCATCACCTCATTCCATTCCTCCCCTGGATCGCAGTCAGCAACTCCCTCCCTCTGCCAGCATATTCACTGAAGCCCTGTCCAATAGGCAGTATGAGGGGATGAGCCGGACTCCGATCACAGAGACACACGCAACCGCTGAAGGAGCTGACACGACAGACCGCTCGCCTTCACGCTGTTCGCTGTGACCCCCTAATCAGCAAGCTAGAGCGCATAGGGCCCCCTCCTCAGGACAGTAGAGTTATACCGTCCGCTATGCAGGAGATCCACAGGAAACTTAAAGAAAGTGACAACGCTGCAGCTGAGTTACGTACAGAACATTCATGCTGTTATCTAGGAGAGCGTGTTCCTTTCCTCTCCCACACGTTTTGTACCTCTGCGGACGGTTCCCAATGCCACTGTGCCCCGTGTACAGGCTGAGCAGGTTATGATACGAGGGCTCCGTGCCGCGGGCCCGCCCTTTTTTCACCTGGCCCTGTACAGGTAGTGACTGGCTGTACGGCGGACCCTGTAGCCGGGCACTCATTTTGTGCTTAGAGTGTGAATCATCATTCATCACTGAACATCAACTGAGGACCACTGATCTCTCGTCCAGTGCAGATGCTCCTTGCCCATGCCTGACGAGTGAGCCTGTGGGCCAGGTGGCGTTGTAGTGCATGTCCATCTAACACGCAGACCCTCCGTTCAAGACATTGTTTTAGAATGGTCTAACAGGACATTTCTAGGTTTAACACTAGCTCTAAGGCCCACCACTGCCAATCAGCAAGCATAAACGGGAAGTAGTTATCATTTTCATTAAATGGTCTTCAGAATAAGGGGACAGTGAAACAAAGCAATACTTTGCAATTGAATGTCATTTTGCAAAGCGGTCTTGTTTTCACAGTGTCCCTTATCTTCGTTTGTGTAAACCCTGTTCCCCCCCAGTGCCAAGACGATCTCTCTTACCTTATTCATTGTCTTGGCTGACGCTCTACTAAGCTTTTACATTCTGTCTGGCGTCCCCCGTATTGTATTCCACGAGCGTGCATTCCTGCCTCTCTCTCTCGAGATAAGGGTCTGGCAAACAGTTTCACTCACGCCAGTTAGCAGCTCCACAGGTGACACTACAGCAGCTATCTACAATCAGAAAACACAGAATTGTACCTCACAGCCAAATGCTGCTGCGTGTACACATCTACAAGTGAGACAGATCTGTGGCTGCACTGGTATACGTAATAGAACTGATTCAACTGTAACAAACCTCCAGATGTGAGAGGAGAATATATCATGCATCGTGAGTTCATAGGAAGTATGTCTCACGAATGCAGGGCTTTGGTATGTAAACAGCTCTTCCAAAATAACACTCGCATAGTTAGCAGGAACGTACAACAGTACATGTGACTCGTGTTACAGAGAAGGTGGTGAGAGACACACTGACTCGAGCAGCATGAACAAGTGAGTCATCCCCATCATTTAAGAAACACTACCCACTGGGTGGGAACGAAACGCCGCCGTGATATGAAGAGCTTGAGAAACGAGATTACAGTTTAAACACGACGAACTGCTTGAGCAACATCCCCTTTAAGGCAGTTTTGAACGAAATAATGTAACTAAGAACTCTCAAAAATGTTTCATGTATTTCTCTACATAAGCACAAATCTTTTTTCCAAAAATTCCTATGACCTTTGTATTTTTAGTTGCTAGCAGCGTGCTGCTGATATTAATTGTGTCAGAATGTTTACTTTGGGCCACAACCAGTTGTGCACAAGCACCTATGCTCCATTTTTTTTCAATTTTTTTTTTTTTTATTTTTTGATGGCTGTGCAGTCCAAATATTTTTTGCTAGGTTTTTCTTTGGTTGCCCTCTCAACCTCCCTCTTTGTGAGTTGTTGGCATCCATCATCTGGATCCGCAAGGCATTTGTATTGAAGCAGTGATCAGTGTGTGATGTAGCCAAAGGATTCGTCTCTCTGCATCGCTAAACACGCTGCCGCTACTGATGGACACTCTGTGACACTCTAACTTAAGTGGCCACTTCCGTCCTGATAGCCCTCCTGACTTGAACCGGTGTCCGTCTATCTGGTTCTCAAGATTCAAAATGTGAACAGCCAAGTATGAGGAGGTACTTTTTAAATCCCAATTCAAAATTGATCCCCTAAATGTTAATGGGCGATCAGAGATCAAACACCTGATTGTCCATCCCCGGTTGTCCTGTCCCCTGATCACCCCCCTCACCAGGCCCTCTCCCCCCCCCAGAATTTTCGATTAAGTTCACCGCCGAGAATGTTTGTAATTAAAGTTCCTTTTATAGAGATCAGCAAGTTGTGCAAAAAGGTACTAAAACGTTGAGCATTGCAATTCTAATTAAGAGATCCATTTAGTACATTCTAAAAAATTATGTCAAGAAATGATATAGTTCCATCCTGGCAATTTCAGGCCAAAAGCCAAATATTTCCTAAATTTTGGTAGTATTGGTTTGTGTGTGCCACTATTCTGCAGTCTTTCAAAAACTGCACTTTATCAAATAGTTGTATCCTGGTACTTAGTAAGTTTTATGTGCAGTTTATTGAAGAAATGCTGCTGGAGTAAGGCTTTAGGTTCACCCCAACCCATCGGAGTTTTCACGCATTGTTGCAAGCGCTTCAGGATCCCTTCTTTGGGTCCCTCTGTCGGTCCCATAAGACGGAATCTAACAATTATCAGTGAGAATTTATCACTGAGCTGTCTAATACGAACACAAGCGGTGTTCACCATAGGGATCAGCCGCTGCGTAGTTTTCCAAAAGGCGCCCGCTCGGGTCCTCTTGAAAAGAAATTGCATGTCAGTTCTTTTCAAATGGGGGAGGAGGAGCGCATCTGTCGCTATTGACATCACGCAGACGGCGATCCCTCATGTGAACACCCTCCTGTTTTGTCATAGACAGCAGTGATAATCTCACTGGCTAATTGATATTTAGAGAATCCGTCTTGGGGACCGACAGAGCGGACCCTAAGACGGATCCTTAAAGGGGTTTTGCCACGATGTAATGTTGCGTGGGATCCCCAAAATGGGTATTTAATCAATTTTCTAATACATGTGATTCAAAAATTGCAGCCTGAGGAGCTACAGGCTCCCTTACCTGCCCTTAGTTACTTAAAAGCTTCTATTAGAAAACGCCCTTTGACGAGAGCGCTGGCCAGGCTTGTGCAGAGAACACTACTTATCTGATGAAAGGGAGCTGAAGAAGCTTTCAAGGCCCCGGGGTAGAAAATGTTGTGTTTGTATACAGAATCCACTAGTTGTAGTGTGATTATCTGAGTAGATCCTGCTTTATCTTATGACAGAGAACATGAAGAAGCTTTCAAGTTGCTGTGGAGAAAAGGTGTTGTCTTTTGTAGACAAAATTTCCACAAGTTGTAGTTTGATTATTTGAGTGAACATTTCACATCATCCCTTATGCAACGGCTCTGTGCTCGGCTGTCTCTCTCTCAGCTCAGCATGGCTTGTTTACATTTACTTATTAGCAGATAAGGCACGTCCTAGCAAAACCCCTTTAGGGCGCGTTCACACGGCACAGGACAAATACCGGCCGGTTTGCCGGCCAGGAATTTGTCCGTTTTGCGCCCGTCTCCACGCCGCAGGGGGGCGGCTTTTCTCCGCGATGAGCGGGAGAAGAGCCCTCCCATTGAGAAGCACATTTTCCCCGCCCTGAAACCGGACAGGAAGATTGTGCTTCTCCAATGTTTTGCGCCGGGGGGCAAAACCCTTGCAGTGGGGGCTGCGCACGGGTTTTCCATAAGCACAATTGTGCTCTTTTTCCGCGGGTTTTTCAGGCGGTCCTGGAAAAACCGCCGGAAAAACCCGTGCCCCTGGGGACATGCCCTTAAACCGCTTGAAACACGGAGTGAAAACTCCATGTGAACAAGCCCTAAGAACCCCTTTAAAAGCAGAAGTGTGTGCAATTTAATTGATGAAATGAAACTATTAAAGTTAAATAAACGAGATCTAAAATATTGCTGTGACCTCCCTTTTTGCCTTCTATGCCACCTGTTTTTCTAGGTACACTTGTACACACTTTTGAAGGAACTGGATGAGTTGTTTGTTCCAAACATCTTAGGCTTGTCTACACAGCACTGGATTTTGTTTGTATTTTAGAATCCACCAAAAATCCGACTAACCAGTGCCCCCATAGACCGCAATAGAAAATTAAGCTGTAGTCTACACAGCACGATTTTCTACTGTTGGTTTTCTAAATCGCCATCCTTCCGCTGGAAGATGGAACACATTCGATCTCCTGGAGGATTTTTATGCTGTCAATGTACTGGGTCGGCGGCAAATCAAAGAACCAAGTGCAATTTTTTTTTTTTTTGTGCAAACCCATGCTCAAAAACTACAGTACGGCGATTGTTAAAATACCGTCGGATTTTCAGCGGTATTTTAACATTAGCTGTGTAGACATAGCCTTAGAGAACTAAATACAGATCATCTTCAGTGGATGTAGACTTTCAGAAATCCTACTGCCTCTTCATGTAAGCCCAAACCGACCCATTGATGTTGGGGTAAGTGCTCAGTGGGGTCTACATCATCCCTTTCAGGACTCTAAAGGAAAAGGGTGGTCACACCAAATGATTTAACTTTTTTTTTTTTTTTGTCCATTTTAATTATTAAAAAAAAAACTTTAAAACTTTTTTGTTTTTTAAAGTCGTCTTACCTTGCAACTGTTGCTCTGTGTAGTGCATATGGTATGTATTTGCTTGTGTGGTGTGTATGTGCAGGCGTACCTGTATACTGTATAGACATATCGACCTGTGCTGAGCTTCCCCTCTCTGCCAACTCCTTATACCCTGACAGGAGATGTGGAGGAATCTGAATATAGGTGGTAGAGAGCAGGGCAGCTTCTGTTCCCTCTTTGGCCTTACAGCCATGTTATTAGTGATCTAGACAGCAGTCTCTGCTGATTTTCATCTTTGGCTACTTTTTACATAATGACATTAAGTATAGATTTTCATGTATTCTAGCTAACTTCTTGGTAGAGCAAAAGCCAATTATTTTTATGGGTTAAAACTCCCCTTCTTGCATCTTATTTTTTTCTCTTGGGAAACTATAAATTTTCCCATACAGGGGGTTTAAAAAAACCCCAATGTTTTTTTTAAAAAAAAAATCAAAAAAATTTTTTTTTTTTTTTAATTTAAATGGGATTTTTTTTCAAAAAAACTGTTTTTTGGGGGAAAATATTTCCCATCCAAAGGCCCCCATCATGGATAAAGCTGAGTTGTTTAACCCCAGTAAAATAAAGGCTGTATATTTTTGTAACTTCCCCAAAATTTCCATGGCCTCTTCCAGGGGTTTCTGAGGATTAGGGGCCAGTTTTCTCTCCTTATTATCACAGCCCGGCTCGCCTTTACTTACGCAGTTTCCAAAACTGAATTTGACCCGCAGGGCCCCAGCCCTTCTTCACGCAAAAAGTTACAACATGAACAATTTGAAAAAAAAGCCCTTTAAAACCTATTGTTCTAAAAAACCTTTTGAATACGGGAATAAACCCCCTTTTCATTTCCAAACCCAAAAAAATGGGGACAATTTTTTTTTTGATTGTTTAGGGGAAATAGATCTGCACAACAAAAAAGAAGAATGTAAACCCCTAAGTGTGGGGAAAGGAAAAAGGCAACGACAAAAAAATTTTAAAAAGGGTGAAACTTTGGACCAATAAAACTAGCATAGCCACAGGAAAAGACAAACGGGGATCTGTTTGGGTTTTAAGGATCTGGGGTTTAAAATTAAACATTCTTTTCCTTAAAATTTCACAGCCCTAAAAGGGGCCCCTTTTTTTTTAAATTTTCGCCTTTTTAAAGGCGGGCATGCGGCAAAAGGGCAAACGACCCAAAAAAGAGATGCAAGGCCTGGAGGCGCGAATGAGGCAAAAACAAGGGAATTTCCTTTTTATGAAGATAAACCAAAGAAACACTTCTGAACGGGCAGATCTTCAGGTTGGTAAAAAATTTTTTTTTAAAAACCTATTCAAAAAGACTGAACTGTCATTTGTGAAAAAAATTTATTTTTTAAATTATTGCATGTTCCCGTTTTTTGGTACAGTTAAGATGAAAAAAAAAAATATTCCTTTTGGGAAAGGGGGATGTGTTGGGGTACAAAAACCAGAAATTGTAAAAACAATAAAAAAAAACCCGCTTTGTTTTTTTTTGTTTAGAGGAATTTAAAGGAATTCAAAAAAAAAAACCACCCCAAGATCACCATCAACCTTTTTTCAAAACAGTTTCAAAATTAAACCACCCCGGGAAAAGTGCTTCTTTAAAGCACCCACATCACCCAGCAAAGCCCCCACACCACAAAATCACCATCCCCCAAAAAGGGAAAAAAAAACCCTTTTAAACCCCCTGGAACCACCATAAATGGGTTTTGTGAAAAGAACTAGCAGATTAGAAACAGAGTTTTGATTGAAAAAATTTACCCCCATTTTTTTTAAAGCAACAAACTCTTTTTTCCGTCTGACTGAGAACCCACTTTTTCTTTAAAAAAGGGTTTCATTCACTAAACCCCAAAGGATACATTTCCACCCAGCAGAGCTGTTTTTTTGCAGGGAAACCGGAAATAAATTTATGACAGAGAAAGGGAGCAATTTTAAACCCGCCGGGAGGGTAAAAATTTTTAACCTAAGTTTTAAGATGGGTGGAGAAAATTTCCAAATAAACCTTTTGTATGTGCTTGTAAAAAAACGGGAAAAAGGTAAATTTCCCCTTGAAACAAACAACAAAATCCCTCAAAAATTTGGCACCCCCACAGCAAAATATTTACAGAAAGTGGCAGTAAAAGCTTAACCCCTTAAAAAAAATTCAAATGTCAAGTACGCATTTTGGGTACCAACCAATGCTGAAAACGTATCCAAGATGAAAGGGAGTTTTAAGAAAAAGCGGGAGGGAAAAAAAAACTGTTAAAAACATTTTGTTGCGTGCTAAAATTTGCGCACCTTTTAGCCAAAAAATTTAATTGTTCCAGAAATAAAGGCAATGAAATTTGAAATTCAAATTTTAATTTCCTTAAAAAACCATTTTTGCTGCGGGCAGCTCTGAAAAGGTTTGGTGGAACAAAGCTAACGCCCCAAAAAGGGATGTTAGAGGGAACCTTGGGGAAACTTTTTGGGCCAGAAATATCAAAAACGGGCCTAATTTTATGCCCCCTTTTTGTGAAAAAAATTTGGAGATAAAAAAGATGGCAGGGGTCAGGGGCCAAAATCCCAACTTTGGGGCCATAAAAAGAAATTTTTGAACATTGCAAAATTTCCTAAAACCCCAAACTCTCAACTTTAAAAAACCCAAAAACCCCAGAAAAAATAGTTTTTTTAAATTGCTTTTTGCTTTTAAAATTTTGGGAAGGAACTGATTTGACCCCTTAAAAAAACAAAATCCCAAAATTAAACGAATTAAATAAACAACAGAAAAAAAAAACGAAGGTAACAAGCACTAAACTCCAGCCATTTTTTTACCCAAAAATTTTCAAAAACCAATACGGGGGTCAAAACCAAAAGTGCTAAAGGAAGAGGAGTTTACCCAAAAATGGGGTATCCAGAAAATAAACCATTTTTAAATTTCCAACAAAAATAAACTTAAAAGAGCAAAGGGGCCCCTTTCCCAAGGAAATATAGTTGGGCTGAAGAAATTTAAAGGAAAGGGTTAAACACCAGAAAACTGGGGGAAAGCACTTAACCCTTTGGATTTAGAGACTGTTCAAGTAAGATTTCCCCTTATAACGGCAGAAGCTTCTTCTGCGGGCCCGTTGAAAGAATTTTCCCCCTTCCTTTGGACTCCTTCATTCAAAATTTTGAAAATGGGTTTTTGGGACCCAAATAAAAAAGAAAGCTTTTTTTTTCTTTTTCCAGTTTTATAATAGAACAAAGAAAAAATTAGGATGAATAAAGGGAAGACACATTGACAACAGGGGACAGCAGGGCAGTGTTTTTTAAATTTTTTTCCTTTGTGCGCTGGGGCCCGAAAAAGGGTTTTTTAAAAATAAAATATAATTTTTGAAAAAACCAAATTAGTTTAACAAACAAGGGTTTTTTTAAAACAAATAACTTATGCTGTAATTTTGTTTTTGGGGTTTTTCCCCAGTTAAAATAAATTCTTTAAATTTGGTTATTAAGGTCGGGAAATTTTTTTTTCCTCCTTCCAAGTACAACAGAACAGGGGTTTTCCCAAAAAATATAAATGTTAAACCCCTTTAAAAACTGGGGGGGAAAAAATAATATAAAAAGTGTTTTAAAAATCTTCATCTACTTGCATGTTAAAATAGCAAAACTAGTTTAGGAAAGAAACTTTGGGATTTAAAAATGTTTGATTTAAATAAAGCCTTTACGCCTAGGGGTTTTAAAAATCGGGGATTTAAATCGGTTAAAATTTAAAACAAACCCCCTGCCCCATTTTTGAAAAGAAATTTACTTTTAAAAATATAAAGTGCAAATCATCTTTCTACACTTATTGAAAGGGGTAATAGTTTCCCAAGAGAATTTTGGAAAAATGAAATCGTTTTTGTGAACTTATAAAATGGCATTAAAAAGAAAACGCTAAATAATAAATTATAGTTAAGGTAAAAGGCTCCCCCGGGAAGGTAGGGGGGTTTTTTGGTTTTTGTAGTCAAAACCCATTTTTTATTTTTTTTTCTATAAAATATGGGAAAACCTTAGAAAAAATTTTCTGCTCGAAATTTTAACATCTTATTTTTGCCCCAATAAAGTTTTTTTGGGACCAACCCTTTTTAATCCTTCCAAGCTAAAAGTGACCCCAAGGTGAGTTTATTAGTGGTCATTACAATATGAAAAAGGGGCTTGAAGGGCAAATCATAAAATTTGGTCTTCTAAAGCCTGGTTTAAATGGGCGTTGGGGTTTCCATCCAATTTTCGAAATTTTTAATTTTTTTTTTTTTTTTGGTGTGCCCAAATTTAAAAGGGGAACCCATAGGGCTTAAAAAACCAAAACTTTGAAAATTAAAGTGAACCGGGCCAAAACTGTTTTTTTTCCAAAATAAAAAAAATTTTTCCGAGACTGGAAAACCCCCTTCTCTTTCCCAGCGGATCAATAAAACTTTACCCCATACAAAACATGAAAATTTTTTTGGGGTTTAAGTTGAAGGGGTAAAAACGCATGCAAAGAAAATGTCTCAATTTTGATTTAGTTTAAAGCAGACCCTTTAGTCTCTAAAAGACAAAACCCCAACACAAAATTAAAAAAAATTGTTTTCATTGGGGCCCAAGCAAGAAAACGTACAGCATACCACCAAAATAAATATTTTAAAAACATATACTGCAGTGTTTCATACATTTTCATACATTAAACTCAAATGTACTTTTTCCCTACTTTGAGGAGGGGTTTGTTGGGAAAGGCCCCAGTTTACTGTACATACTAAAGGTGTCTGAATGTGTCAAATAAAAACAAAACGCTTTCATCCTATGGCCTCAAGTTACAGAAAAATGTGTATGTTACATGTCATGTGCTTCTCTGAAAGCTTCAACTTTCACACTGACCACAAAGACTCGTAGGCTGACACTTCCTGTTTTACAGAGATCACTTCTTTGTAGTCCTCTACCAAAATGTCCTCAAAAACGAAAGCCTTGATTACAAAGCTGGATGTGTAACTAATACAGGTGTGGAAACTGCTCGTTTTTTCTACCAAAACCCCGGGGTGGTCACAGAACATGGCGGCAACATAAGTGTGTGCTGTACCAGGACCCTATAACCATGCCTTACATGATGTGCACGGCTCAGAAGCTGTTAGGCTTCCTTCATCTAAACGGGGAGTAGAAAAATTTTTTTTTGGGTAAAAAAAAAAAAAATTTAAAAAAAAACAAAAAAAAAATATTAGCATAATTGGTATCCCTGCTTCCATAAAGGTCCGTTCTTACGAACCAAAAAAAAGAATGCCCAATGACAGAGTTGTGACTTTTTGGCTAGCTCGCCTCCCAGAAAAAGGAAGTTAAAAAAAAAATGTTGAAAGTCCAAATTGTTTTTGTAAAACCAACGAAAAACCAAAAATGGTTTTGGGCCCTGGGGGTTTTAAAGGAAAAAATTCGATTTATCCCCCCCTTTTTTCTTTTATTGGGAGGGCTGTGAGTCGGAAAAACCAAAGCCCGACTCCTCAATTTCCCGAAATCCGACTCCTTTTAAAACCCTCCGCCCCCTGTCTTGAAAATTTTTACCCACATCTGTTCTCTTATTTTAAGGCAGAGAAGGGCCCTCTCTACACTAATTTTGGGGGCAAAGCATGACCCCGGGGCAACATCCAAAACAATGCGGGGGTAAAAAATTGCCACCCCCATTTTGATGAATGGTTGACTCTGTACTTTTTTAAAGCATTTGAAAAAGTTATGAAATCTTTTGCCCGGGGGTGGACTTCTCCCTTGGGGCAGCGTTTTCCTGCCCATTTCATAAATTACACCCTCATGTATGGGGGGTGAAATAGGGGACAGTAGAAATGGCCGGACCCAATTCCTTTGCTCTTTGCACTGCATCAAAACTAAGGACCAACTTATTTATATTTTGGGAGTCGGTCCCCCTTTTAGGCAACTCCGACTCCTGCAAAATGGCACTGACCCCGATCCGACTCCCGACTCCACGCCTTGAGTAGGACGGGGCAAAGGGAATTGTAAAAAAGGATTAAATTTTTATTTTATCTGGCACAATTCTGCATTTGTTCAAAAAAGGGTAAAATTTAAAATAACCAGAAGGCACGAAAATTTGGCAGTTTACGGGGAGCAGTATGAAGAAGGTTAAGGGGGGGACTTTTTTA
>JAODAL010062790.1:0-19571 GCA_025379985.1 Phyllomedusa bahiana | reverse complement strand
AAAAATTTCCTTTTAAGGGGAGGGGGGGGTTTTGGGCCCTTTTTGGGGGAGGGGGGGGGCCCCCTTTTTTGGGGGGGGGGCCCCTGCGTCCTTTTTTTTGGGGGGGAGGCTCTCCCCCGGCCCCTCTTGGGGGATTGGGGCCCTCCCCCGCGTCCTCTCTATTGGAGGGGAGGGAGCTCCCCGGTTTCCTCTGGGAGGGGGGGCGTCCCCCGGCGGTTCTTTTTTCCTGGGAGGGGAGGCGTCCCCCCGCGGTCGCCTCTCTCTCTGGTAGGGGAGGCGTCCCCCCGCGGTCGCCTCTCTCTCTGGTAGGGGAGGCGTCCCCCTGCGGTCGCCTCTCTCTCTGGGAGGGGAGGCGTCCCCCGTGCTTTCTCTCAAACCCGCCCCTTCCCCCCCCCTTCTCTCTGGGAGGGGAGGCGTCCGCCCGGCGGTTCTCTCTGGGAGGGGAGGCGTCCCCCCCCCCCCGTCCCCCCTCTCTCTCTGTGGGAGCTATGGATTACCGTAATTTCGGAGCGCGCCTCGCCTGTATTAGAGCGCAAACGTGCGCAGAAATTACCCCGTATAAAGCCACCCTAAGGGTCTGCTCGCAGGTGACTTTCGGGATGTATTTTGTGGCATATTTGTGCTGCAGTGCCCCCCACAGTACGTCCTTTAACTACGGTTATCATAGCAGTCATAGAGATTACCCTCCGTCTTCCCCGACGCGTGCTACACGTCAGGTGACAGTGGCGTTTACGCACCGTAAGACGCCGTGTTACCACACCCTAACCGCTCACGTGCATCCACTTCTCATATTCAGAATGGAGAGTTTCGTGGTCCAGTTCTGGAGACGCCTCTGGGCCCTGATGGTATAACCCAAGCATCCTCAAACTGCGGCCCCCCAGTGTGGAAATACAATTTCCCATCATGCATTTTATATCTATAACAGTGGGCATGATGGGAGTTGTAGTTTCCTAACAGCTGGAGGGCCGCAGTTTGAGGATGCTTGGTATAACCTGTCCGTATACCATCACCGTCTGTGATGGGAGCACCCCATTTAGAGGGATTGTCCACTTTGTAATAAAAGCCGTTGCCATAGTTCCACAGTCTGCAGTAAAAAAAAATAAACAACCGTATCCTCGCCTTCCTGCGGTTCCAGCGCCGCGGCTCCGGTCTTCACAATTTTGGGACACGGCTGCTGCAGCGGACACGTGTCACTAATTCACATCACCGTTCAGAAGTGAAGAGCTCCAGACATAAGGCAGGTGAGCGCTGCAGCCAATCGGACGTCCCCGTTCAGAAGTCGCCAAAAATCAACAGAAGCTTGGGGAGTCGCCGCTGAGACCGGAGACTGTCGAATGTTTTTATTTTTTTTCTGTTAGGTTCTGGAGGAAGATTTTTTTTTTTTTTTTTTTTTTTTTTGTGGACAACTCCTTTAAGTTCTGCTTTGTTGCCATTGTTTGTGCCGTCGCCCAGTGACGGCGGGCATTGTCTCTACCGTCGGCGACCCTTATGTTTTTTGAATGTGTTGAGCAGCTTTGTTGCTATAGCATCGGCTTGTCCTTGCGGACACCCAGCGTCGAATAACTTCATTGTTGTGCAGCTATTGAGATGAATAAGTGATGTGGGGGGTGAACGGGTATTTTAGGATGGGGTTATTTCAGTTTGCGGAACGCTTGACCCTGGAGGGTAGTTCGATTACTATATAATTTTTTTTTTTAAAGTAATGTTTCGCTTACGGAAATGCTTAAAGGGGTATTCCAATCGCAGCGAGTGCTGCTAGAAGAGACAAATACTGGAGGCAATCTTCAACAAGCACGTTTAAAAAAAAAAAAAAAATAAAAAAATAATTAAAAATGCATGCTTTACCTAATACAGGCTTTTTTTTTTTTTTTTTTTTTGCAGTTGCTGCTGAAAGGTAACGTAACTGTAAAGTAAGCAATTTTCAAAATGCAGGTTATTTAAAAAAAAAAAAAAAAAAAAAGGTATGCTTTACCTGACACAGGCCTTTTTTGCACTTTCAACTTGCTTCTCTTGTCTCCATGGTTACAGACCACCAATGCATGCTTTCATTTATGGCCGGTAATTCAGCGTTATCAAAGACTCTCAGAATAAGTTCCTGTGGTCAGGGAGGATGAGGAAGATTACACATGAGCGACAGTGCGTGTCTCCGCTGTCCAGGCCCTAGGAACTTCTTCTCATACAGTCAATTGCTGTATTACTGGCCACCGCTGAAGGTGCACAGTTGTGGTCGGTAACCATGGAGACAAAAGCAAGCTGAAAGTGCAAAAAAAAAGGGCTGTATTAGGTAAAGCGCGCATATATTTTGTTTATGTTTTTTTTTTTTATATTTTTTATTTTTTTTTTTTTTATTTTTTAAGTTTTTTTTTCTTTTTGGAAATTGCTTATGTTATAGTAATTTTACCTTTCAGTAGCAATTGCTGTAATGTGAATGCCTCTTAATTCTTCCTTACTTCTCCCAGTGCCCACCAATGCATGCAGATATCAAGTAGAGGACCGGTCGGGTAATCCACAGTGCGATGTTGGGAGCTGCTGCAGCTCGTGGCTGTGGCTAGTGTGCACACTCCATACAGAGCCAACGTGTCACCCCCAGGCCCAGCCTGCTGCTTAAGTGCAGTGACATGATTGTATTTTGGGCGCCTGCATGTGGGTTTCCTGTTTGGCCAAGTAATGGTTAATTGGTGTGTGTGTGTTAAATGGTACCGAACAACAATACCGTGGTGGGTTACCCCCTTTTTATTTTTGTAATCTAACTATCTATTAATGTCAGCCCCCCCCCCCCCAAGCACCCTGAGGTGGAGAACCTTTATTTTCAGACCCCCCCCTTTTATATTTTATATATATATATATATAGTTATATATATATATTTTTATATATATATATATATATATATATTTATATATATATATAATAATATATATATATATATTTATCTTTTATATTTTAATTATTCGGCAAGGTCTCCTGGGTCTGGTTCCTCCATGCTATGTGAGGTGCAGAAGCAGATCAGGACATTTTGGTGGAAGAAAGCTGGATCCCCTCCCAAGTGCTGAAGTAGATGAACCCGCTATTCATTTCATGTATTGTTGTCACTGTCCTGTAGCCTCCTCTAATCTCAACCTATCCCTGTCCAGAGAACCAGAGAGATCAGTTTGTCATTACCTAATATTTGCAATGAGTATTTGTGCAGATAACCAGCAGCTGCGGTAAAGTGTGACTCGTCTGCCCCGTCATTCAAGAATTTTCTCTGCACTTTCAGAGCTTAAAGGGGTTGTCTCACTACAAGAATTTGCTTTTTATGTGAAAGATCTTGCAAAATAAAGTCACTTTGCAATATGTGTCCATTAACAGTGTCCTACCTATTCCTAGATATCCCTTCTTGTGTGGGCTGCATCAGCTCCTCAGGATCGCTATAAGCTACAGACCCTGTTGATTTTTCATGATAGGCTGCGGGCAATGGTTGCTATAGATACAAGGACTGGCTTCTACTGCAGCCTAGTAGAGACCAGTAAACACGCCCCTGAATTCAAAATGAAACCAAGAAGACAGGACTGAGGTGAGATGAATCAATGTAGCGAGACGACCCCTTTAAAGATGTAAATTTTTAATTTGGGTAGGACTGCCCAAAATCTTTTTTTTTTTTTAACCCAGCAATATTGTTTGTTTAAAGTACTTTTTCTGATTGAAGTGTTCCTTTAAGACTGGTTTAGCACGTGGCGTTTTTCATAGTGTTTTTTTTTTCCTCGCAGCGGCCAGATGTTAGCTGGAAGTCCATTTGCAAATATGTAATACTCTGCAGATGTCGCGCTTTTACCTTATTTTGTGCCTTCACTTTGGGTGGTGTTTTTTGGTCACACCCACCCCTTCCCTCCTCCCTATTAACCTCCATTTTTTTTTTTTTTTTTTTTTTTTTTGTTGTGTTCAGAGATGAAAAACTGTTAATGTTCCATCATTCTATTTGCAATGCAGAAATCAGGATCGCATGAGGGGGATGGGTGTGGAATTGCACCAAATATGATAAATTTGACTGCAAAACATTAGCAAAAACTGCATTAAAAAATGTCATGGTGTTTTTGAGGAGTTTTTTTGGGGGCGGTGGTGGCATGAAGGACTGTTTAAAAAAAAAAAAAAAAAAAAAAAAGTGACGAACACCTGAAGGTCAAACCTCATTGATTTCTCATGCTGAGAACAGTAATCAAGTAGCTTCCATATCAGTAGGTAAGGGTACGTTTACATGACGTATTTGCAGGGCCCACGTAGGTGCATTATTGCGCTGTAATGCACCAGAAGGACAGCTGGCTATTACGGTAAAAATCATAGCGCTGGCTGAGTGGTATGTTAAACCTGCATATTCCCCGGCGAATAGGACCTGCCCATAAAAAGTGAGGTTACTACTTTTGGGAGAGTACTCGCCGGGGAACGTAATAGGAGTCCGGGTCGTAGCGCTGGTCCACACTTCTAACAGTAGGTGTATTGCGGCGCACACAAGTGTGTGCCGCTATACGTGGTGTGAGCTTACCTTTAAGGTCTGTCTACACGACAGTCGGATTCTGATGCAAATTACGATATATATATATATATATATATAATACTTTATATATATATATATATATATATACTATATATATGTATATATATATATATATAATTTATATTATTTTTTTTTTTTTTAAATCCATCGAAAACAGACTGGATTTTAGGTGCTTTAAAAAAAAAAAAAATAATTGTCCCAAATATTTGTCGGATCCAGGTCCAAACCCCATAGAGATGAATTTTCTGACTAGAGATCCGGCGGCGGGAAAAAAAAAAACTTACCTGAAAGCTGCAGAACATTACTCATCGGACGCCGCTGTTCTAGGATTCAGAATCCGATGAGTATTTTGACGCGTATTGTATGGACGTACCCTAAGGGTATGTTCACACGGCGTAATTTTGACACGCATATTGCGCTTTATACATGGTGAAATGCGCACCACAATCACGGTAATCCGCAGCTCTCATAGAACGCTATGGATTATGCCTCGTCCCCCTGCGCGTACAATACGATCATATCGTACGCCTGAGGGGAGAATTGACAGGTCACTTGTTAGCGGTGAATACACGCCGCTGACAATGCATGTCTATTGTCTATGGGGCTGGCGACGGCGCCCCCCCCCCCCCCCCCTCTCTCGTGCTTTGGAATTACACGCTGATCAGCGCGTGGTTCCAAAACACCCGGCGTATTGTGGCGTGCGCTATACGCGCCACAATAAGCCATGTGAACGTACCCTTAAGGGTCTCTGGGTGGGCGGCCTTGGGTTCTGCTATGGCCACAGCTTCTAAGTCTATGGCCACATTATTGTAGCTCTAGAAATGGCCTCGAAACAACCAGTTTCCAGGCTTTCGCTGATTAAATCAAGCGGCTCCAGGTCCCCAATCGATGCTGTGGGGTCGTCTGCCTTATTCTAGCCATAGGGTGACCGGAGTGATTGGGCTTCACTGCTAAGGTCATGTCCACACGGCTCAAGTTCAAATGTCTTCGGAATCCGGCTGCATCTTAACATCGGCGTACCGTGGGATTGCACAAAAAAAAAGTAGGATTTTGGCCGGCCCAGTACATAGAGGTGGACTGGAATCTGCCGGGAGAATGGAACATGTTCTATATTCCAGCGGTTTAGAAATCCAACAATAGAAAATCTGTGCTCTGTAGACTACAGCTCGGATTTCCTATTGCAGTCTATGGGGCACTGGTTACAGTCAGATTTTCTATTGAGGTCTATGGGGCACTGGTTACAGTCGGTTTCGCTTTTGAGGTCTATGGGGCACTGGTTAGTCGGATTTTCTATTGAGGATTTAATGGGGGCAATGAGTTACAGTCGGATTCTCTATTGAGGTCTATGGGGCACTGGTTAGTCGGATTTTCTATTGAGGTCTATGGGGCACTGGATACAGTCGGATTTCCTATTGCGGTCTATGGTGTACTGATTACAATCAGATTTTCTATTGAGGTCTATGGGGCACTGGTTACAGTCGGATTCTCTATTGCGATCTATGGTGCACTGGTTACAGTCGGATTTTCTATTGCAGTCTATGGGGCGCTGGTTACAGTTGGATTTTCTATTGGCAGTAATGGGGCGCTGGTTACAGTTGGATTTTCTATTGCGGTCTCATGGGCGCTGGTTTACAGTTGATTTTCTTATTGAGGTCTATGGGCGCTGGTGACGTGGGATTTTCTATTGCGTCTATGGGGCGCTTGGTGTCAGTGGGATTTTCTATTGCGGTCTATGGGCGCTGGTTACAGTCGGATTTTCTGTTGCCGTCTACGGGTCTCTGGATACATTCGGATTTTCTCTTGCGGTCTATGGGGCGCTGGTTACAGTCGGATTTTCTGTTGCGGTCTATGGGGCGCTGGTTACAGTCTGATTTTCTGTTGCGGTCTATGGGGCGCTGGTTACAGTCGGGTTTTCTATTGAGGTCTATGGGGCACTGGTTACAGTGAGATTTTCTATTGAGTTCTATGGGGCACTGGTTACAGTCGTGTTTTCTTTTTAGTTCTATTGTGCACAGGTTACTGTCGGATTTTCTATTGAGGTCTATGGGGCGCTAGTTACAGTCAGATTTTCTATTGAGGTCTATGGGGCGCTGGTTACAGTCGGATTTTCTATTGAGGTCTATGGGGAGCTGGTTACAGTCGGATTTTCTATTGCGGTCTATGGGGCACTGGTTACAGTCAGGTTTTCTATTGCGGTCTATGGGGCACTGGTTACAGTGGGATTTTCTATTGAGATCTATGGGGCACTGGTTAGTCGGGTTTTCTGCGGATACTGGATCTGACCAGCGCTGTGTAGACTTGGCCTCATTATGTGACTAAGTGTTTGATCTGCAGGATGCGGCTGCTAATGGTTGCCGTGCTTTCTCTCCGCAGGTGGCATGTACTGTCAGTTCATGGACATGTTGTTTCCCGGATCCGTCACGTTAAAGAAGGTGAAATTTCAAGCCAAACTTGAACACGAGTACATCCAGAACTTCAAAATGCTACAAGCCAGCTTCAAGAAGATGGGCGTCGATAAAGTGAGTGCACGGTGACCTTGTGTAACTACACCTGACTGCTCCAGGGCATTGTCTGTGAGCGCTGATCCTGATAGTGGCCACCTGATCCCTCAGCCCAAAGGATACGTTGGGAGAGTCGTTTGTGTTCTTTAAAGGGGTTTCCTCACTACAAAGATCAGATCTCAGGTTATGGGGACAGTAAAAATAAGCACTTTTGTGTTTGGTTTGCATTACCTAAATCGCTTAGTATAGCAGATATTGGCTAATTTGTGCATCCATAGCTATTCCTGCAGCAGCTGGACAGGACACGCACCCTTTTCTGTGATTGGCTGACTGATGTCATTCAGCCTGTTTGGACACGCCCCCTGGATGGGAACCACCCCCTGCACTGTGATTGGCTGCCTGCACTCTGTTTACACTCCCTTCTGAGCTGTTGATATTGAAAGTGAAACGAACTGCCTGAGATGATTGTGTGTATAATGAAGGCTGTCTCAGCTTCGCTCGATGTAAAGGATCTGGGCAATTACTGAGTCTCTAGCTGCTAGATTCACTCTCCCCTCGTATAACACAGCCTTATCCAGTCTGCTCTACCTCCTGTCTGATGACAGAGGAGGGGGGGGGGGGCTGCAGTATGCCTTTAACTCATTTGTTTCATCAGTTCAGGTTGTGTGTATGACTGCTTACAGCATTGCAGGTGTTCTACTTACAAAGAGCTTGGGAGGCAGGTGACAGCTCTGCAGCCGTGAGAAGCATGCAGGAGGGCTGCAAAGCTGTGACCTCCTCTCCCCCTGCTAACACAGAATAATGTCAACTCTTCAGTGGAGGAAGACGCGCCTACTGAGAGAAGAGACTCGCCCCTGGATTTGAAGCTGTAACAGAAACAGCTTGAGTCTGCAAAAGTCAGTGATAAGAAAAACCCCTTTAAGGGGTGTTCTCACCATACACTTTGATGGCCTATACTTCTGGGCCCTGCACCGATCTTGGGGACAGGCTTCCGAAAGTGTCGCCTCAGATTGTAGATCTGGTTGGGCTAGCACCCAACTCTCCATTCTGTTCTATGGGAGTTCTGAGAACAGCTGAACACAGCGCTCCACTGTACTGGGAACTCCCATAGAACAGAATGGAGAACACATTGCTCCCCTTTACTGGGAAGTCCCATATAGGAGAATGGAGAACACAGCCCTCCCCAGTACCGGGAACTCCCATATACCAGAATAGAGAACACAGCCCACCCCTGTACAGGGAACACCCAAATAACAGAATGGAGAACACATTGCTCCCCTTACTGGGAATCCCATATAGGAGAATGGAGAGAACACAAGCCCTCCCCTGTACGGGAAACTCCCATAGAGGAAGAATGGAGAGAACACAGCGCTCCCCTGTACTGGGAACTCCCATAGAGAGAATGGAGAGAACACAGCCTCCACCTGTACTGGGAACTCCCATATAGGAGAAGGGAGAACACAGCCCTCCCCTGTACCGGGAACTCCCATAGAACAGAATAGAGAATACAGCCCTCCCCTGTACCGGGAACTCCCATAGAACAGAATGGAGAACACAGCGCTCCCCTGTACCGGGAACTCCCATAGAACAGAATGGAGAACACACATGCCTCCCCTGTACGGGAAGTCCCGTATACAGGAAGGAGTCACTTAGCAACCCCTGACGGATCTATCTGACCGACACTTTCGGGGCCGAGTGCTGTAGCAGAAATGAGATCACTTACTGCCTTTTTCCCCGTTAGTTATCCCTGGGGAACCATAATGGTGGGCACATTGTGATCCTTCTACATAAGGGAAGCCCACCACGGGAAAGGGAGTCTTAGAAACCCTGACCGGATCTTCATTCTGAGCCGACACTTTCGGGGGGGCGGTGCTGTAGAGAAATAGATCACTTACTGCCTGTTTTCCAACCGATTAGTTGATCCCTGGGGGAACCATAATGGGGGCACGTTGTGATCAGCTTCTAATAAGTAGAGATGTTTCAGAGCAGCGACCCATAGGATACGCCGCCATGGTTTAATAGATCAGGGACCCTTCTCCTAAATGAGCCCTGAAACTTCTCTGCTCTGATTGGAGAGGAAGGCATCAGGAGTCTCCCATTGAAATAAATTGGGAATTCTGATTACAGCCGAGCATCAAAGCTCCCTTAAACTCAGAGCGCACATTCATGTCTATGGGACAGTCCCGACCACCTCTGTGCTGAGCCTGTAAGAAAATTTAAAGGGGCCGGGTGTAACCCATACTCGCCTCCATGCTGAGGCCTCGTCCCAGTGACACTTCTGCCAGTCGACATGCGAACCGCGACCTCTGATTGGCTGCAGCGGTCATGTGACACTGCCCAAAGTCTCCATTCAGAGCCTTTACTTCCAAGTGGTGATGTCAGACAGTGTCACGTGACTGCGGCAGCCAATCAGAGGCAGAAGGCGGAAGACCACCGGAGATTTGGTGAGGGGGTCGGGAGGCGCACTGCTGGAACGAATCTCCGTACGGAGACAAGCGGGAGGTTTTAAGCTCTTGTGGGCTCGGTACCAGACTCTCTTAAGAAGGGGAAGTGGATGACCCCTTTAAAGGGGAGTTCCTGTCGCGCACATTAAAGGGAACCTGTCACATAAATGATACCCCCCTTGCTGAGGGCAGCACAAGCCAGTGTCAGACCTGCTGTTCCCAGCGCTGTGTCCCTTATTCTGTAAGATGCTGCAGTTTTAGAGCATTTACCCCTCAAATCTTATTCATGAGCAGGTGTTAGCCCCGCCCACCAAAGACTAGCCCCGCCCACTGACTTATTCACATGTTTCTACCTATTCAAAGTAATAGGTTTGTCGGTTGAGGTGGGCGGGGCTAGCTTCAGGTAGGCGGGGTTTGGAAAAAAAAAAACCTGACTCTGAAGGACTCTTCTGGCTGAAAACTGCAGATTTGAGCATTAAATACACGAAAACTGCAGCATCTTACAGAATAAGGGACACAGCGCTGGAAACAGCAGGTCTGAGACTGGCTTGTGCTGCCCTCAGCAAGGGGGGCATAACCTATGTGACAGGTTCCCTTTAATGACCTATCAATAGGATAGGCCATCATACATGTGTTGTGTAGAGTCCTACCATTTCCAGAAGGGCCCCAAAAAGTCTGTGCTGAACAGTTGGTTACCGCAAAATGCGTTGTCCTAAAATGTTCTGGTAAAGGATTAAAAATTTAAATTTTTTTTTTTTTTTTTTCTTTTTCTTCTGCAGATCATTCCTGTGGACAAATTAGTTAAAGGAAAGTTTCAGGACAATTTTGAATTCGTACAGTGGTTCAAGAAGTTTTTTGATGCAAACTATGATGGAAAAGACTATGACCCTGTAGCTGCCAGACAAGGACAGGAGTCGGCCCCGCTCCCAGTCCTCCCCACTCCAGTCATGAACAAGCCCAAAAAGCCAATGGGATCTACCAACTCCGGTACGAACAGCCAACCTCTTGTAGTGTGTTAGGCGGCTTCACCCAGGCCTAATTTAAGGGACCATATAAAGGTTAAACTGGTGTTCCCATCTCATACTGTGGTGGTCTAGTAATAGGATGGGGCATCAATGTGTAGTGCGAGTTTCACTTCTGGGATATGCACCCATCTAGGGAAGTCTGTCAGAAAGGAGATCCGGCCACACTTGCTCTCGATTTTTCCATTCTGTTCTATGGGAGTTCCCGGTACAGGGGAGCGCTGTGTTCTCCCTCCTGTTTTCAATGGGAGTTCCCAGTACAGGGGAGCGCTGTGTTCTCCCATCTGATCAATGGGAGTTCCCAGTACAGGGGGCGCTGTGTTCTCCATTTTGTTCAATGGGAGTTCCCGGTAAAGGGGGAGGGCTGTTTTTCTCCCTTCTGTTCTATGGGAGTTCCCGGTACAGGGGAGCGCTGTGTTCTCCCTTCTGTTCTATGGGAGTTCCCCGGGACAGGGGAGCGCTGTGTTCTCCCTTCTGTTCTATGGGAGTTCCCGGTACAGGGGAGCACTGTGTTCTCCCTTCTGTTCTATGGGAGTTCCCGGTACAGGGGAGCACTGTGTTCTCCCTTCTGTTCTATGGGAGTTCCCGGTACAGGGGAGGGCTGTTTCTCCCCTTTTGTTCTATGGGAGTTCCCGGTACAGGGGAGGCTGTGTTCTCCCTTTGTTCTATGGGAGTTCCCGGTACAGGGGAGGGCTGTGTTCTCCCTTCTGTTCTATGGGAGTTTTCCCGGGACAGGGGGAGGGCTGTGTTCTCCCTTCTGTTCTAAGGGATTCCCGGTACAGGGGAGGCTGTGTTCTCCCTTCTGTTCTATGGAGTTCCCGTCAAGGGGAGGCTGTGTTCTCCTTCTGTTCTATGGGAGTTTCGGTAAGGGGAGGCTGTGTTTCCTTCTGTTTTTATGGGAGTTCCCGGTACAGGGGAGGGCTGTGTTCTCCCTTCTGTTCTATGGGAGTTTTCCCGGTACAGGGGAGGGCTGTGTTCTCCCTTCTGTTCTATGGGAGTTCCCAGTACAGGGGAGGGCTGTGTTCTCCCTTCTGTTCTATGGGAGTTCCCAGTACAGGGGAGGGCTGTGTTCTCCCTTCTGTTCTATGGGAGTTCCCGGTACAGGGGAGGGCTGTGTTCTCCCTTCTGTTCTGTGGGAGTTCCCGGTACAGGGGAGGGCTGTGTTCTCCCTTCTGTTCTATGGGAGTTCCCATTACAGGGGAGCGCTGTGTTCTCCCTTCTGTTCTATGGGAGTTCCCGGTACACGGGAGGGCTGTGTTCTCCCTTCTGTTCTATGGGAGTTCCCGGTACACGGGAGGGCTGTGTTCTCCCTTCTGTTCTATGGGAGTTCCCGGTACACGGGAGGGCTGTGTTCTCCCTTCTGTTATATGTGAGTTCACGGTACAGGTGGGGGCTGTGTTCCCCTTCTGTTCTTGGGAGTTCCCGGTACAGGGAGGCTGGTTCTCCTTCTGTTCTGTGGGGTCCCGGTACAAGGAGGGCTGTGTTTCTCCCTTCCCGTTCTGTGGGAGTTCCCGGTACAGGGGAGCGCTGTGTTCTCCATTCTGTTCTGTGGGAGTTCCCAGTACAGGGGAGCGCTGTGTTCTCCTTTCTCCTCACTCACTATGCTGACCATAGAGGGAGTTCTCCTGTATTGGGCAAAAAAACACGGCTGTTTTCTTCCACCTTAGTGGAAGTGATCTGCAATGATGGACGCATCCCACAAACATGCGCCGTCGCCCCCATTGACATTCATTACTCGCGGTGCGTATTCACTGCAAGTAATTGACATGTCACTTATCTCCCTGCGCGTACAATACGATTAGCACAGATTGCGGCGCATATCATTAGAAGCACATGTAATGATCGCACACAGTATATGAAATGCGCCTGACACATACACGTGCATTGATGTGCTATGTGCCTCAATAGGCACATTTCGTTAGGGAGCACCAAAAACCCCGCACTTTTTTTAGGCGCATTATGTTTACTAGCGCCAAACCCGATTTTTTTATAGGGTCGGACTTTTCCGGACTTTACACTTCATGCGCCTAAAAGCTGACATAGCACCGCCAATTTTTGGACAGCTCGCCCAAAGTTCTCATTTTGGGGTTCATATTGGTTCCCGCCCTTTTCAGCTCTGACTCAGCCCCGGGGGACAACATATGGAAAATACAAAACCATACGTTGCCCGCCCTACTGGGGAGTGAAGGCCGGATCCAATCATGAACCCACATGAGAACTTTGCGTTTAACTTTTGAACCATAAGAGATTTGGCGGATCGGATTGTCACCATCTGTTTTGGAGACCATTCTGCTCTTTGATCGGCCCCACGAGCTCCTTCCCATGGGGGAAAACTTGCAATTTGTCCAATATGGCAGCATATGTTTGTGTATTTCAAAGTTCCCCTTTTGTCCATGGCTTCCTCTTTTATCTGACTTCCCCTCTGTGAGCTCTTGTAGCAACTCTGGCCTGAGGGGTGTAAGTTTGGGTACTTGAGTCATTTTGCCGCATGCATGTGACCGTGTGTAATATAAATTTTTTTTTTTTTTTTTTTTTTTTTTTTTATATAACATACTTCCGTGTATGATTACAGAAACACATACAAAAAGCGGTCACACGGCTTATTTGCGGGGCGAAATTACCCCCCAAATTTTACGCGGTGGGCGGGGCGAGGTGCCCCCCCCAAGACATTCATTACCAGGGCGCATAGGGCGCTGGTAATTAAAACATGTCCTTCCCTCCCCCCCCCGGCGGATTCGCCGGCAGGAGAGGATATGTAAACCTTAGTTCTCTATGAACCGTGATTACCGTAATGACTGGACGTTTTCCAGCCTAATTTGCTCCCCCGGGGCGCGTAATTAGGACTGAGTACGCCCCTTTTTTAAGCCGTTGAACATAGCCTAACACGCTAGGATTCAGGAGGGGGTCATTGATCCAGGGATTTTTCTGATTGCCAGATTGGAGTCGGGAAGGGAATTTTTCCCCTAAAATGGGAAAATTTGGCTTCTACCTCATTGGGGGTTTTTTCCTCCTCTGGATCAACCCTTAGCACAACGGGGCTGAACTAGATGGACATTTTTTTTTTTTTTACCCTTACAAACTATGAAACTATGACCTGTGAACCCAACCTAAGTAGTTTCTGGAGGACCTGATGTATGGGGGAAAAAAAAATATCTACCAGTGTAGAAAAAGATGAACCCATTATCCTCATCTGTTGCTTGTCTTTGTTCTGTCAGTCTAGACAAACTTTTCGCCCCCAGTCAGAGACCCTTTTTACGTGTAGTCTTGTTACAGATAGTAGGTACTAAAGCTCAGTGTCCCCCCAACTTCAGTCCTAGAGACCCAGCATCAGGTCGTGTTTTCGGGATTCCCCAAGGCACTGCCCAAATTTTAAAATAGCCTTGCAATGCTGGGGAAAAATGACCGTTGGGGCCCCCTTTGCTTAGTGTCTCCCCACTTCACAGCAGCAGTAAAGTGAGAGGAGTCCCCCTGCGATTTCTACCTTTCAATTATTGCTAGTCATTGCCCTAGTCCCTTTCTGTCCCTGTCCAGAGAACAATAGAGCGATCATTGTCATTACCTACTATTCCTAATGAGACTACATGCAGATAAGCGGCAACTGCAGTGCACGGAGGCCCGTCCTGCCATTCAGGAATCTTCTCTCTTTACTGTCGCAGCTAGAGAAGAGCAAGATTTTTTTTTATTTATTTATTTTTTTTATTGCATAGGACTGCTGGAATAGAAGAAAACAGAATGCCAAATAAGTGCCAGAAATAACTGGTTTTAACAAAACTCCCCCTTTCCCCTTTAACCTCATGAGTGTTGTGACCAGCGCTGGACTTCTGCATTTGTGGGTGTCTGATGTTACTGATGCTCCGGAGCCGGTGTCCTCCTCCTGTAGGTTGCAGGTAGATCTGCCGCTTCTCCTGAGGGCAGCGGAGGGGCACAGGCTGAGCCTGCAGATGGTTTTGTATCCGGTTCAGTGCGTTCCTGAGAGAGCTGGGCAGCTGGAAGCCCAATTCTTGCCTGTCCCTGTGTAGGTGGCAGCTGCCCAGGAGTCGTGGAGATGTGGCTCTTCATTCCCGGAGAGTCCTTGCAGTTTGGCCCTGGGGGCATTATCCTGCTGCCATGAAGGGTGGACATGGTCTGGACAATGTTAGGTAGTTGGTACGTGTCCTGGAAAGCCGGTCTCACACAATTTTAAAAAAACCGTCCAAAATCCGATGGCATCGTCACCGCGCGAGGGGTTTGCGCTAAAATTCCCCGGGGTCTGTTTTGGGTTTTTCCCGCTGGCCCCCTACATGGATTAGGGGAATCCTGCAAAAGATAGGATGTGTTCCAAAACCAAAAAAAAAAAACCCGTGCTGTGTAGACAAAACAACCGATTCTCTATTGAGGTCTATGGGGCACTGGTTACAGCAGATTTTAAATATAATCTGCCCAAAAAAGGCTGTAATCCTGTGCTAGTAGCCATACCCAAACCCCACATGATCCAGCACAACATTGGGCCCTTCGCTCGCCCCCGACACTTGTCATTCCCCTGGTGCATCTGGCCTCATCCTACCCAGGTAAAGGGCCACCCGGCCGTCCACATGGTACCAAGGGCCTCTAGCGAATGTTTCCCATCCTTTCCCCCATCTTTTCGCTTCCCATAATGCATCCTGGGGCCATTTCCCTTTCCCCCGGTAAGTGACTCACCCGGCCTCTTCATGATACTGGACCCCCCCAGCGAACCCTTTCCATCACCTCCGCCTCGGCGTCTTTCCCTAGGCAACAGGGCCCTCTTTACCCAGGTAATGACGCACCGGGGCCTCCTCATAACTGGGACCCCCCACAGAACCCACCATCACCTCCGCCATCTTGGCGTCTTCCCAATGATCGTGTGCCATCTCTTACCCAGGGAAAAGAGCACCCGGCCCCTCCTCATGAACTGGGGCCTCCCAAGAACCTTCCCATCACCTCCGCCTCTTGGCTCTTCCCATAGTGCATCATGTCCATCTCTTACCCAGGTAATGAGCACCCGCCGCTTTTAAGAATGGGACCTCCCACAGAACCTTTGCCTACCCTCCGCCATCTTGGCGTCTTCCCATAGGCCCTCCGGTGCCTCTCTTACCCGGGTAATGATGCACCCGCTTCCTCATGATGTCGGACCCCCCCACCAAAACTTTGCCTACACGTCCGCCATTTGTCTTCTGCCCCTAAAGTATCCGGTGCCATCTCTTACCCAGGTAAGTGACACACCCGGCCTTTTTACCACGGAAACCGTATTTATCAGACCGGCAGCCGCCTTCCCTTGCTCCAGTTCCCTTTAAACTCCATTTCCCCCGTAGACGTTTGGCAATGTCACAAGTTCCGCTTGGGCCCTGTGACCCTTTACAAACCCGGGGCCCCATAATTAGCGGCTGCGATCCCTGGTCCCGACACCTCGTTTTGCCATCGGGGTTTTTTAGTAATTGTGCTGCAGTCGCCTTTTCGGGGCAACCCCCCGCCGCTTCACCCCTCACACCACCCAATCCTGTGCCCCCAGGACCCTGTCCCCCGGGCCCCCCTTCCCTTACCTTTGGATAGGGACCAACCACTGCACACCAGGACCCCCCCAAGACTGTTTTTCTCTTTAACCAGGCATCCTCAAACTGCGTCCCCTCCAGCTGTTGGGAAACTACAACTCCCCCTCTTGCCACGTTTAGGGATATAAATGCATGATGGGGGTTGTAGTTTTCCCACAGCTGGGGGGGCCCAGTTTTAGGGTCCTCTCCAGACCATGGGCTCAGATCCTTCTTCAGAAACTGACCATTTACCCCTAAAACTCTCCGACCTCTGCCCCAGGAGACCTGGCAGTCAAACCCGTACCCCCATAAAGCGACTGAATTATTTTGCAGTATTTTTTTTTTTGTCCTGATTTGTTCCAACTACTGCCCCCCCCATAGATGAATGCGCTGAAGTAAAGACCCCAAAGCTGGATGGCCTAAAGAAAATGGCCAGAATTGGTACCTGCCTGTGTGGGAGTGGGCGCACTGATAAGCGGGGTCTCACTATAGTCTGGTTGGGGTGTGTGAGGATTTGCACTGTTTTCCCTGCGGCTGAAAATGCTTTTAAAACCCTGTCTGTGTTTTCCCGCTCCAAAGGGCCGTCCCGGCCCAGAGGACCGCGGTCACCAACAAACCCGCCCAGGCAGTCGGCAGGAAGCCCGCCGCTATGGGCAACGGCGACGAGGAGTCTGCAGAGCTAGTCCAGCAGGTCAGTGATGTCCGTCAGTCCTCTCTGAGATGGAGGCTTCCTTGGTGGGAATTCCAACACCCTGGCATCAGCTTTGCCCCTTTTGGATCTTAAAAGGGTTTTCTCACCATGAAGTTTGCGCTACAGGCAGATTACAGTGTGAACCTGCATCAGATTCAGTAACACTGATACTCGTGGAGCATTGAAAGGCTGTTTAGGCTAAGGTTTATAGCGCCTCTCTACAGTACAGTGCGGTACTACATGTCCTGTACTGCTCTTACATGTAGTAGTGAGGTGCATGCAGTGATTGGCGGTCTAGAGCGCCTCTATAGTACAGTGAGGTACTACATGTCCTGTACTGCTCTTACATGTATTAGTGAGGTGCAGGCAGTGATTGGGGGTCTATAGCGCCTCTCTACAGTACAGTGCGGTATTACATGTCCTGTACTGCTCTTACATGTATTAGTGAGGTACATGCAGTGATTGGAGGTCTATAGCACCTCTATAGTACAGTGCTGTACTACATGTCCTGTACTGCTCTTACATGTCTTAGTGAGGTACATGCAGTGATTGGAGGTCTATAGCACCTCTATAGTACAGTGCGGTACTACATGTCCTGTACTGCTCTTACATGTATTATTGAGGTGCATGCAGTGATTGGTGGTCTATAGCGCCTCTACAGTACAGTGTGGTACTACATGTCCTGTACTGATTACATGTATTAGTGAGGTGCATTCTGTGATTGGGGGTCTATAGCGCCTCTCTACAGTATAGTGCGGTACTACATGTCCTGTACTGCTCCTACATGTATCAGTGAGGTACATGCAGCGATTGGTGGTCTATAGCGCCTCTCTACAGTATAGTGCGGTACTACATGTCCTGTACTGCTTACTTACATGAGGTACATGCAGTGATTGGGGTCTATAGCGCCTCTCTACAGTACAGTGCGGTACTACATGTCCTGTACTGCTCTTACATGTATCAGTGAGGTTCATGCAGTGATTGGAGGTCTAGAGCACCTCTACAGTACAGTGCGGGACTTCATGTCCTGTACTGCTTACATGGGCAGCTCTTTGGGCGCTAGGTGAGGGCCCCATTTTCTGGTCCATTGTGTATAAAGTCCCTAGAAGCTCCTCTCCTAGAAAGTGACTTCCAGCCGCTCCTCCTGAATCTATATTGAAGGACGGGCTCCATTCTGCAATATGTTTTGAGGCCTCAGAACCAGTCTTCAGTAAATGGTTTCATCATATAGCGGTCACCCTGGAACTGGTTAATATATTTTATGGTGAGGCGCACCCCCCCCCTCCCCTCCCTCCCCTCCCCATCCTAGTCCAGTTGCGCCTCCTTCACGAGCTGCATTCGCCTTCGTGTTGGGGTTCAGTGGTTTAATATCAGATATTGACCCGTTAAAGATGAATATAGATTTTATATAATTTTTTTATTTTTATTTTCCAGATAAATGTGCTGAAAATTACTGTTGAAGACTTAGAGAAAGAGAGAGACTTTTATTTCGGGAAGCTAAGGAACATCGAGCTGATCTGCCAAGAGAACGAAGGCGAGAGCGACCCCGTCCTGCAGAAGATCATAGAGATTCTTTATGCCACAGACGTGAGTGTTTCTCTTCCATTACTCTCGGTTGTGGAGAAAATGGATAAAGGGTCAAAATTTCGTTAGACGCTGGTAATTTATCGTTAGGAAATGCCGCCCATAGACGTTCACTTGGCAGAGGCGGGCATTTCCCGTGCCAGACCGTACCCCACATGCTGAAATCCTGAGCTTATTCGCCATTGCTAAGCTGAGACAACCCCTCTAATCCTAACGCCCGTCCCAGATGCCATGCAGGTGGTTCTTACTGTAATGCTGGCACATCCTCTTATTCCTCTACACTGCATTATTATCTAGGGTTATGGAGATGACTATGTAACAGTTATAGCTGTACAGTCCTCTCTATCCCTTCCCTGCACTATTATCTAGGGGTTATGGAGAGAACCGTGTGGTAGTACAGTTACAGCTGCACAGTCCTCTCTATTTCCTCCCTGCATTATTATCTAGGGTTATGGAGAGGACTATATAACAGTTATAGCTGTACAGTCCTCTCTATCCCTTCCCTGCACTATTATCTAGGGTTATGGAGAGAACTATGTAACAGTTAGTTAGCTGCACAGTCCTCTCTATTCCCTCCCTGCACTATTATCTATTGTTATGGAGAGAACTATGTGGTAGTACAGTTACAGCTGCACAGTCCTCTCTATTCCCTCCTTACAGTCCTTTCTGTCATGTTCTGCTAGGGCTCTGCTGGCATCTGGGGAAGGTGAGTAATAGCTGGGTACAGGTCCCGATATATCTGGCTGCTTTCTAGCGAATTTTAAGGGCACTGATCTGGCTTAGACCAGCGCCCGAATCTCACATACTCCACTCACTCGGTGCAAAGGCCTGGAAGGAACATGGTAAAGGTCGCTGCCTTTTGTCCTGTAGGGTCTCCTCATCTTGGTTACCAATCCACGTTCAGAAAGGTTATTAGACTAGATAACTTCAATTAAGGGGGTATTTTTGCCCTATTAAAAGTCTTATTTTCCTTTGCAAACATGCCTAAAGTCAATTACTAAATACATTGCTGTTCTGATTTTGCTTCCTTTCGGAGTTAGAGCAGTTCTCGTGTCCCACTTGTCTACACAAGTGTCCGTAGGTTACAGACGACCTTTCTCTGCTCTAGCTGTAGCAGGGTTGGTGACGTCTATCTTTGCTGTATCTTATCAGCAGCACAGGAGCTTGTCTCTCGCTGACAAACGTTCTCTGTAGGCTTCTGCCCTGCTGCTTAAAACCCCTCCCTCACCAATGTCCCTCAAGAGGAATTGCAGAGCTGAAATGTGTCATGCGTTG